>VWZG01004556.1:1200989-1237912 GCA_013396735.1 Grallaria varia
GGCAGTGCCGCGGGCTGCGGGGCAGGAGGGGGCGGGCAGCGAGCGGGAGGCCGGTAGGTGTCACTGTGAAGAGGGAATGAGCCCGGGATGCGGCGAGGAGGGAGCCGGGCGGCAGCCAGAGCCCGTCAAAGGAGGTTCTGCTCACCTTCCCTCACGCGAATTATGTCATAGATTTAAAACTTCAGGAGAAAACGAGCAAAGAAGTGTGAAAGAGGAAAATTAGGGCGCTACTTAGATTGGGAGTTTAGTTTCAGAGTTGCACCAGAAGTTTTACCACAGCTTTCAGAAGCTCATTTGCAGTGTAGGAGAAGGGAACTGTATTTGCTCAAATTCATCTTTCCCCCTCAGGAAAATCCTGAGCAATCTCTGCTGCTTGGTGAGATTTCTGCTCTCGCGGCAGTGGGACAGCATTGAATACTTTACCCAAGGTGTCTTGGAATCAGAGCTGCAGTGCCGATCCATTAAAGCCACAAGAATTTTTCCAAGGAGTATCTTTTGGGTTAGGTTTTCCTAAGTTGTCTTGCGAGCGTATTCTGTTCTGCTCTGACCTGCTGGGTGCAAACTTCTTTTGAATCCAGATGTCCACCTTTGCAGAGAGACATGGTCTCTGAGCCAGCTGAGGCAGTGCAGGCCACTCCACAGGGTAGTGCCAAAGCAATACTTGCAGGGAGCACAGCTCATGATACCCTTGGAGCCATCTCCCACAGCCAGAAATATGCTAACAAGTAAACAAGTACCCACAATGAATCAATGCACAAACTTGAGTTACAGTGTTGTTTCCAACTATTAACACACTCTGGCCATACTTACCAAAGCAGTCAGCAGTACTGATGCATTACAGCCTGAGAGCACCTGAATGCAGCTCCCTGACTAAACAAATTTTGTCTATTACATGTGGCTGCCTTTATGGCCTGTTTCTCCCCAGGCTTCAGTGCCAGGCTAGCAAAGTTAGTGCTATCTTCAAGCAAGAAATTCCAGTGTTATGTGGTGCTTATTATCCCTGAGAACACAGAAATATGGGATGTTCCTTCTTCAGATTTGCAGCTGATGCCAGAAAAGAAATGGACTCAGAATTTTTAAAAGCTTGACCCACCTCAGATCTTGTCTTGAGGATTACTTGGCTGATGCCTTCAGATGAACTGAATTCTCCAGATCACGAGTCCTTAAAAAAATGGATACTCTTCCAGTTCTCCTCCTTAACACAAATAAATTACACAGAAACGTGCGAACATTTTCTGTCCTAGAGAGCGGTTAAACTAAGCCATTAGAGAGCTTGTTCTCTCCATGGGCTGGCAGTGTGGCTGTGAATATGATGCTGCTCATCTCTGTAATGTAGTGGTGTTCAAATGCCTCGGTCTGACAGCAGCACCCTGGTAAAAGGAAAAGTCACTTGTCTGCTTTGGAAAATCCCTACAACTAAGTGCAATTAGAGATCACCACACCAAGCAACAGAAGTGAATCAGCTAATTCCGTGTTCTCCCTCTTGCTGTGATCTATGCAGAGTGATTCATAGGAAAATGCACAGAAAACCACAAAGCAAATACAAAATAACTTCTCCTTTAGGAGACTTTGGGGACATGTGAAATGGATGGCAATACCAGTCAGAGAAAAAAAATATTACTATGGAATACCAACACTAGGAGTTATGATGATTCTGTCATCCCCAACTAATTTTTCTTTGATTAAAAAAAAAAAAAAGGTTCTACTTCCTTAAAATTATAATTTTCTAGGTAAGATAACAAACACATGCTCCTAATAATATAGCATTAGGAAGAGGACAACAAAAAGAATATGCTCAAGCATGAGTCAACATCAGCATTAGTTAAAGTCACTTGTGTTTGTCAGGGCCTTTCTGTGTATGGACACTGGGGAGCATCTGGCTCTCTGCATTTCTTTTTCACATATGCTAGCTACATTGAAGATAAAAAGGTTATATGGAACTTTGAGGAAAATTATGGGGCTTTCCGACACTCCCTCAAGGACTTTGGGTTTATAAAATAGCAAATGAACTACAAAGAGACAAATGCAGAACTTTAATATGTGAGATACCATCACTCTTGTATATCTGATAGGCAAAGCAAGAGTATGCTAATTTTAAAAACAAAAAGCAAATTGAAACAAGAATAAGCTTGCCATATTGATTTATTTGTATTTAGCATGTGCATATGTGCAGGTCAGAGCATGATAATTAACTTTAAAAAGCAGTTTGAACTTCACAGCTGGGCTAAGAGAAATGGTTAAAGTTTTACTTTAGGTGTTTTGTAATAGCATGCATTAGCTTCAAGCAAAACTCATGGAATGGAAATTACTTCTCCCTGTTATGAGGTGGGGTTTCAGCATTTACTGGCATGAATCAGCCCTGTGAGTGAAATGAAAAATATGCAAGACACTTGCTTTCCAGGCCACTTATTTTACAGCCTAACATGGGGATGAGGACAAATAAGTTGGACTCTACTTTGCAGCTGATTTTTAATCATTCCTCTATTATACAAAGCATACAATGTGTTGTACAATTTGCTTCTATTTCTGATTTGTTGCATGTGAGATGTATGACTGGGGGCAGTTATTCCAGGTCACATAACGTGTGTGAGGACAGAGTGAAGCCCTCACTATCAGCTTCAGAAATGGAGCAGTTCTGATTCTTGCAATGTGATCTGAGCAAGCAAATCCCCTTTGCCAAAACAAACAGAGCTGATTTTGTTGTATCTGTACATGGTGTTGGCTTCTTACCCAAACAAGTCATCCTAATGGACCCAGGCCTAGCTTTAGACCTAAACACTAACTGAAGCCAGGAACAAGAAAGACAAATGAATTTGGGCGTTTATGTAACATTTTTGTTTGGGGGTTAGCCTTTTTGTTTTGTTTTGTTTGATTTGTTTTGTTTTGATTCGTTTTGTTTTGTTTGATTTGTTTTGTTTTGATTTGTTTTGTTTCTCCTCACTCAGATTTCAAGCTCCTGAAAAAGCGAACATATTAGAGGAGGCAGTAGGACCAGAAGGAACACAGGTTTAAAAGAAGGAAAAACAGAGGCAGGAAAGTAAGAGTGATGAAGATGGCAGAGGAGAAAGATACCTCCTAGGAAGCAGTTGGGTGGTTAAAGGCAGCACAGTGGAATAGAATCAAATAATTTAACTGGATTTGCAACAACTAGCCATTATGAAGATCAACAGGCTAGATAATTGGATTCTGCTTTGAACACAAGCACAGATCAAGGCAAGATCAAATGCCAGCTGTAATAAAAAAAATGCAGTGCACGATAAAGTGACCATCAAATGGAATTCATTGCTTTCTTAAAAATCAAAGAGAGAGTGTATACAGCAAGTGTCCAAATTAAAAGTGATGAGAGAAAATGCAATTAAGTTCTGTTTCCTCTGCCCTCATTTATGAGTGTCAAATCACCTTAAAGAAATGCAGAGTCATTGGGTAATCCAATTAATTCATTTTTGTTTCTTTTATTTCTAACAGTTACAAGAACTGGGGAAAGTATGACATATATCAGCATCGTATTGTGGGAAAGCTATTAGGTGTTTGTTTTGAAGGTGTGCTAATATGAATAGGAATTCATATTCTTTTTCATAACAAATAGTTCAAAGATTCAAGAGATAGTAAAGATAAAGCTGCTGGTGACACCCCCGTGTGATCAGAGGTGGTGTAAGGTCCTAGGACACAGTGTGCCCTAACTTGTCAATGGGCTTATTCGGGTGGGTCAGTGTCAGGCTGCTCATGAAGAGTGAAGCTTCTTCACCAAGGTCAAAGCCTTACAGAACTACTGGCATGTAACTAACAATGAGCTGTCAGACTGAATTAATCAGTTTGCTTTTTACTGTTTAAAGTTCTGTGAAAGTCCATTTGCAGGAGATAATTTGTCTTTTCACAGCTTAAGAAAAATTAGGTGCTTAGCATCAGGGTTGGTGTAACCACATTAATGAAGTACTATTACCTGTATGGGAAGAGAGGAAAACATTATGTGCTTAGCTTGATAAAAGTCCAGTCATCTCATCAAATAGATCCAGCACTGAGTGGCTTCCCTGGAAGTCAGTGAGCCAGGACTTCATAGTAACCCCTGACCTTGAAGAGACTGTGATTTCGGCTGGGTTGCCATCAAATAAGTTCTGTGTCTGTACACAAGATGTAAGCATATTCCTGGTATGCTACCAGGCTTTCATGCTTCCCCTTTTCAGTAAGGCAACCACATTATTGACGTTTCTAGGAGAAATACAGCGTTTTGGTCAGATTTTCCACTTTTTAGAGACGCTGACTAAATGAGGTCAGTGATACAACCAGAGTCACTGTTCTTGCACAAAGCTGGGTTTGAGTTTTTAACAAATCATACAAGTCACCCTTATTTTGCAAGCTGATGAGTAAGAATATGTATAATGAAGACTTGAATGAAAAGGGATGGGTTGTTGATGTGCCAAGGACGGCTTCAGGCCAAGCAGTCTACAAATAGAAGAAAGCACAAATGCATAGAGGATGCAACAATGTGTAATCTGTGCACTGAAAGTACTTTAGATGAAGGCTCTATTGTGTAAGGAGTTCTACAAACACATGGGGAAGTAAAGCAGGAGTGGTTATGGAGAAGTTTCTTATCCAAACAGACAAATAGAGGTAGGAGGGGAGGCACGGAGATTACTGCGGGATAGAGGGGGCAGTGACATAGGGCATCATGGCCATTTTCAACACGACATGCCACTCTCCGGCCTGAGCCATTCCTACATCTATGGGCTCACAGCACTCAAGGGAGTCCTCTCATTCTATTGGAAGGAAGTTTTGGAAAGGTGGCTTTTTGCCCTTGATTCAACTGCTTCAGTGTTTATAGAGCATTATGTGGATCACTGGTTTAAAAGAGAAATAAAAAATAAAAGAAGGTGTATGATTTTTTCCTACATAGGTTTGAAACACACTCCTAGAACCCTGATTATATAAAACTAGCCAGCCCTAGTCTGATCCCAGATATTATACTAGCACAGTCCTATTTCCCACTATCCTTCATCTTCAAATGAAGAGTAGTGACTGCATATCTTACAGTCTTTGATTTGTTTTGTTCTCCGTAAGTACAGACTAAGCTTACTGATGATATTTGCTGGCTAATTGCTCACTACATGTTGTTTGCATTCTGCAGGCTGTTGCTTTAGAAGAGAAGCAGAAAGACAATTTTGCATATGCCTTGTCCTTTCCTAAGCATGTCCTGTTAGTTACTGTCCCTTTTACTCTCCCTGAGGAAGTTTTTTTTCCATGCAGAAGAAATAAAAGTTAAAGAATTTGTGTCTCTGGATTAAAGAAGAGCAAAATACCAAAAATGGTTTATAATTAAAAGCATACATGCCAAGCAGAGCATTGACTGAAACAATCTGAATAATGCCCGCTGTCTCCTGGACACGTCAGGGGGCTGTGCGTATGGGCCAGAGATTGGTGAGGAGTGGAGTAGGACCCAGAGGTGTCTCTTCTACTAATCAAGCCTGATCCTTTTGCCTTATGCCCTAGCTATTACTGGAATTGAGAGTTTATGAGATCTCTCAAGTACCCCAGTATAACCATTCTTAACTTTTCTTGAGGAAACTGAAGTAGCATTTGCAATTTTAATGTAAATCCAAAGTACCCTCTAATTCCCCCAAGGTGGAAAAGATTGAGATGCTGTAGAATTCAAGTCCTAATTCATTATCACAGTATTAAGGAATATATTCTTGCTTCCAGCAAAGTGTTATTCTCCATTTCTGAACAGACTGTGAGGTTGTCAGCTGTGAAGCAAGGTTTGTCTCTGGAATCATCATAGCACAGGTGGTGTTGTACTGATGTTTTAGCTGTAATACTGATCACTTTAGTCCTTTGTTGTATAGGTACCACTGCATCCTCTAAGGTCCTAAAGAAGATATAATTGAAGCTGTGCTCTTGATTGTGCTCTGTGAACTCTCAGGTAGCATGACCTTTGTCAAGGCAGAAACCTTTGCTTGTCATTCACAGGGACAGGAGCTCTGTTTTCCTTTTTTTCACCATCAGTGCTCTAAAAATGACTTTTTCAGTATATTAATTTATCACATTTCAGTCATCAAAACTCCTCTTGAAAGTTAGCCCAGTGCATTCATTAGGACTTTCTGCGTGAAAAGCGAGAGCAAACACTTGGCCTGGAGAGCAACAGCCTGTGAAGGCAGTGTGTGTTCAGTAGGGTTTCAGAGGGTCTGCTGACTTCTTTGTAAAGATTTTTGGGCCTTGGGACAGTCCAGATATGGGTTAATTTGAAATAACATTAAGTAATCACCTTAAAATCAAATTTTATTGGTTAAAAAAGGACTTAGACATAGTTGTAGGCTCTGACCTGTGTATTTACTGGCTATGATGTATGGAAAATACACTTTATGCTTATTATTTCATTAATTGACTACTCAAAATTAGCACAGGCTTCATGGAAGCACTTGATGCAGCCAAAGTACAGCATAATATCTAATGTTGTGAACTGAGCCTCAGAATTTGCTACTGTACTGAACAATTTCGGTTGCTTTAATTTGGTTCTTGGCTTCTTCTTGAAAGAACTACAATTTGAAGTGAACCTACATTTAGTTTTATCTTGAGCACCATAAACATTCCACTAAATATTTATCTTTTTTTTATATGACTCTCTCCAGAACATCTGTTAATTGAATCTTTATTTGAATCTATCAGGAGTAGTTTGTTTTAAGCCAAGAAGACAAAAAAAAAACCAAACAAAAAAACAAAAACAAAAACAAAAACAAAAACAAAAAAACCCAAAACAAAACAAAACAAAAAAACCACCAACCAACCTATAGATTGGACAGCAGCCAGAACACAGTGTCTGCTCCAAAATTACAACTTTCTAACTTCAGTTCAATTTATTCATTGCCCATTATTCAAGGGCTGTTAGGAGGAAGAAAAGTCAAAAGAAAAACACTGAATTGATAAAAAATGTTTATTAAAAATTTTATTATTTGCCATTTTGATATTACTGATGTTTAACACACTTAACTTTTATTACTTCATACAAATTTATCTTAATGTACTTTCAAAGTATTGTGAAATTGGAGATAAACATTTTCAGTAACATTTCAATGCAGTCTTCCTGTTTATTCCTTACAGTTTACTCATATTACAAACACTTCCAGAAATAAGTTAAATCCTTTGTTGTCAATATTAATAAACATATGTATAACACATACTTATTCTTTGCTTTATATGCACTCAACTTAATTTAGCAATTGGCAAAGAACACTCATTAAAATGTTCTAAAAATTAGTTCCTTATCATAAGTGTTAAAAAAATGCTTTCAAGGCAGGTTTTCCCTTTCAAATATTAGGGAAGAGGAGGAAGTATAAAGAAGAAAAATGTTAGTATGATGCATTATGACTGTAATATCATGCACAGCATATTTTTCTTTACGATTATTTTTTCCTCCCAGGATAAGTGTTGTTTTGGTTTTTTTTCTTTTTCTGAACATTAATTTAACATGTAAATAATCTTAGACCAAATAAATTTTGGGGAATCCCTAAATTTTGCCATAAGAGGGCATTATTCATGCACTTAGCCTAGAAAATGCTTCTCAGTATAAACACTCATGCACCAATAAAATAAAAAATATTAATGGTTCTGAAACCAGAGTCCCTTAAATGAGTTACTGGGACTAGAACGGTTCATTGTCCTGTTTTCTTGCTGGAGAGTCTGAAGATATGAGGGAAGACAAAGAAGAGGCAAAGGAGTGCTTTTGTAGTTTGGAGATTACTGCAGAAATCCAAAAGTTGGTGGTTTGACCTTTGGACACAATTCAGAAGGTATGCCTAGACAGGGCTAGCATTAAGCACTTGTTTATGCTTTCCATGCAAATAGAAGTTAAAGAGTTAGAACTTGGTGAAAAAAAGGCATAAATTCTTAAGTTTCTGCTGTGAGTCAAAAAAAAAAAATTAAAAAAGTTTTTAATCCTGAGCCTCTAACATTTTTTAAGAGTCATTTAAGTTGTGAGAATGGGAGGAATACAGAGATGTGCTTTATCAAAATGTGGACCCGAGAAACCACAGAAAAGAGTTTCTCTTCTCCCTGCCCCACCAAAAAGTTCAGAATAGAAGTAATATCCCAAAACATAATGTAATGCCTTCTGCTAATGTTGGTGCATGTTGGATTGCTTCCCAGGAAGACTGGAAATCTTCATTCTGGAAAAAGAAAAAAAACCCAGAAAAACAAACAACCGAAAAACCAAAACCAAACCCAACAAACCAAACAAACCAAGCAAACCAACAAAAAAAAAAACAACAAAAAACAAAACAAAAAAAACCAAAAAAAAACCCAAAAAACCCCACACCAAAAAAAACCCCAACACACCTCATTATGTGAGATTTTCAGAGCCCTGAGAAATGGTTACCATGTAAGCTGCATTTCTGCTCTTCATGAGCAGAGGTGGACTCAGGACTGCACGTGCTGGGTGTCTTGGGCAGGGATTGTTGATCTTGCCCTGTGCCTGTTCTGTCAGCTATTGCAGATGTCTCTAGGCAAGGATTTTCTTGCATCATCCTTATCTACCCCAAAAAGAAATGGCCTCTTTCAATTGTGAGTCTCTCAAAACATAATTTTCTGAGTTAATATTACTTAGCATATACCAAGGATGTATTTCATTGTCCTGTTTCCTGGAATTATGTGATTTATCACTTGATTTCTACCTTCAAATCCCTTTCACTGGCAATTACAAAGAAAAACAATATGTCAAGCAGAATACAAATTGCTTTCAGATATGTCTTGGGTATTCTCCAACTTGTCACTTTTTTTTTTTCCTTTGGTGTATACCAAAATGCACCGAGATTCTGTTATTTGCAGAAACTGGTAGTTGAAATGAAGAGCTGAATTTGGGCATTTTCTCATCTGTGTAGTTTCATGAAGAACTATTAATTAATATTAAAAGAATCCTGTAGGGGAAAGATTTATGAGTGTTGAAATTCAACCCACTTCATCATTGCATGGACATTACGTTAAGAGTTGAAAAGCCAGAACTGCAGTTGGCATAAAAAATATTTTTCTGATGAAGCCAGTAAGTCCACTGAGTTATGAACTGACAAATAATTTATGTTAACACCTGCATATCTTTATAAATTGATACATTCCCCAAGGCAGTAGTGCCTCAGTATCTATATTGGAATCCCTGCCATTAGAGATGAAATTTCTATTAATGAAATTCTGCATCTGCAACATCAGATTTTTTCACTTTTCTGTTCTAGGGAAAATTACAGGATTTTTGTTAAATTTTGGAGATAACAAATACTTGGAATGAAGGACCACAGCCCAGCTAAATTCCAACAGCTGGTGTCTTTATTGGGAACAAGTTCAAATCAGATGACTCCATGAATGTCTGTTTTTGGGAGTGTTGTGCTTGTTCCTCTTGTAAAATGACTTGTGGAGTTGCTTCTATGGTTTTACATTTATGCCTGAACAAAACTGTAAGATTTTTATTTGTCAAGCATACCACCTACTGCTCCTCCAAAATTCTTCCTGCAGGTTTTTTGATATTGCTGTGATTCTAATTGTTACCTACATACTTGAAGATCTGAAGCAACAGATGGCAAATGGAAGTTTGCAGTTAAATGTGAATAGTTGGGAATTATAGTCACTAGTAAAGAATTATACTGAATTTTCGGCCCTTTATGCGCAGCAAAGTCTTATGGCTCCTAGAAAGGCAGGAACTTCCATCAAGATCTATCCCACCCCTGAGACTCAACTGGAGGTGGCCATACAATGGTGTTTGTACCTGTTTGGGAGCAAGAAGTCTTCTACCAGGCAATCTCCTTTATATTGCTAGCAAACTTACATTGTCTTTTAATAGTAATATTTATAATAAAAAGACAGTGTACCTTCTCTGCTGTTTTAGTTCTGTCTTTAGCAGAAACATTGTACATTCTGGGAACGTACTTTAGGTGAAGGTTTCAGGGTTTTTCACTCCTTTTACAGTACATTTAAACACCAACTACTTCATTAAATGTTATTTTAGGCAGTTCGCTAGAATTGTTTGGAAAACAGGTGGGGTAGTCATGGATGAAAGATCTAATACTACTTTCTTGGAAGAAAATATCTGTTATCAACTTCCAGAGTCATTTGCTTCCCGAGGCCAGTAGATACACTTTCCTTTTGCTCACTTCATTGTCATTGCCCTGAAGGAAAGATGCAGCCTTCAATGTGCTTTAAACTTTTACTCAGGTGTCCCATTCTCAAATTTCTACCTGGTTTCTGCAGCAAGTTTTATTTAGTTTGAGACTGGTAAAAAAAAAAATTGAGACTCTAAAGAAGGATTTTTAATTCACTGCTGTGGGCTCTGGATTAAAAGCAAGCAAACAAGCAAACAAAAACAAACTAACTAACTAACTAACTTACAAAATTTCCCTGATGTTGATAGTATTTTAATGGACAATGGATATGGTGTTTTAGCTCAGGCCTGTTTGCACAATCCAAACTGCGTAACAGAATACAAAGACAATATGTCTTTGAGAAATGAATATGAAGGAGTTAGATAAACAAGTAAAGAGGACATTGTTGTAAATTTGAAAGAGGGTATTGAATAAAAATAGTTTGCTCAGCAGAGATAGGAAGCAAACAAGGTATTTTACAGAGCAAGCAGAATACTTGCTGAGTAAGCAAAATACATGTCCAAGTTAGGAGGTCTTAAATATGTCAAGGTGCATGAACATCTACCTGTAGCCAATCATATATGGCTAACTGTCACTTGAACAACTGCTGTTAACCAATAGCTAAATAACTTGATACACATGAACCCTGGCAAACCCTATATTACCTGTGTAAAATCAATAATAAATGAGCATTGACTGTACCTCCATGAGGATTGTGTCTTTGACTCCGGAAGCTCCATTTAATCTCTTTGGGATTAACTACCTCATTTTATACCCCGAACCCACACTCCGTCAAAAACCTGATACAGAATATCTGTGTGCCACAACTTCACCTCTAATCCTGTGTGCCTTGATTTTCCCTCACACAGAAGGAGAGACAAGGAGACTCTCTTGCCTCGTGCTTTCTCCTGCTTCTCTGTTTGAATAGGCCACTGTTCAGAAAGGATCTGCCTCTCAATGCCTTCTTCACCTGGTGCTATATTGCCTTTAGGTGGATTCTTAAAACTAATCCATATGACTCAAAGAAAACACTGGAAAGCTTTTAAGAAGCTTTCAGCAACGTGCAGTAACACCAGGGCATACCTGTGTTTTTCATGTCCTACAAGTCTGCTTTGTTCAGAGATAGTGTCACACGTTTGCTGTATTTGTATGGGACATCTTTCAAACCCAGAGAAGGCAGGAAGTTAGCAACCTAGCTACATTTGAAAGGAGGCACTGCAGAAACACCCCCTCCCTCCCCAACTATTTATCGAGGGCGTTCCCTATCTCTGTGGGCTTTCAAAGAACAATTCCGATATGCAAAAAACCCCAAAATCTTTTAGAGTGCAAATGGATATTTGTGAGCCACCTCAAACAGCCTCAGGACTCACTCCAGCTTATCTACATCTTTGGGTAATGACTGGTTAAAATATTTTTAATAATGAAGGCATTGTCAAAAATCAAGTCTATTCACAAACAGTGCATGAAAAAAATGTTGGTGAAGTTGCTGAATACATTTTTCATTCTGAATAGACTATTTACATCTTAGAGAGGATGTTGATTTCCTAATTTTAAAATACACATTCACTTTGTAAATACTTAAAAATGCTAATTTTATATTATCATAGAAACTAATTTTGGACAATAATCTTTTAAAGCATCTTTGTTAATGAGGAAGTATTTTGAAACTCGCTGGTGACTACTTCACACCTTGTTTGGTGGTTTACACAGGTGCAGGGTGATGTAAGTTGCAATCAAAAGAGAGTGATTTAATTTTTAATTCTATTTTTCTGCTCCCTTTACACAATTGTAGTATGTGAAAAATATAATTTCCAAAAATGAGGTTTGTGATTTCTTATGTCACACAAACACAGAATCTGCACACAGTGAACCAATGCCCCCTCCTCCCGCCCTGTAAAAAAGTCTAAACAATAGTAGTTTTATATGGTATGTAGCAATGTGAGTGAAACAAAAAAAAATCATTTTGGTTGTGGGGGTGTTTTTTGTTCTGTTTTTTTGTTTTGTATCACTTAGATTCCTTTTGAAGGATATATTGTCTTAGCTGTTATTAGTAAAAAAATAAAATGCAAATAACAGCATTTTCAGAGTAAAAGTTCACTTTCTGAAAAAAATCGCAAACATAACATCTAGTTATCATCATAAGCCCTAAAGAATTATCGATAAAGTATGTTTTACTAGCATTTACAGATCTAAAAGCTTTTATTTTATAATCTCTAATCAAAAGAATTTCAAATCCTTTGTTATTAAAAATATAAAGAAAATCCCAGACACCAAGATGTTCAATTGTTTTAATACTGTTTCATGTCCCTCTTCTTTAAGCTCAACATTTTTGTTAGAAATTTTTCACTTAGGATCAAGAACAATCTTTGAAGCTATCAAAACTCTTGCTCTATGTCAGTAAACTCATATTCTAGAGCAAATAGCTGAAAGTGTTTTTTCTTCATGTCTGCCTACATTGTAGGTTTTATCAAAGCATCACATAAAAACTATGCTATCATCTGTTGGGGGTTGCTTAATGAAAAAATTATACTATATATTATATAACCATATTAAAATATATCATACATAATTTAGTCCATCACAAAGGAGTGCATGAGTTTCATCGTAAATTATATTCATATTAACAGTGTTACTCACCTGCAGTCACTGGAATTATCTTGTTGACAATTTTGTCACCTGAAAAATGAATTTAATTGAACTGCAGAATCACAGTATGATTTGGATTTGCAAGGATTTAATCTCATTCAATCCCTTTGCACGGCGGGACTAACTCTGTATTTAAGTCAAGCCTCAAAGTAAGATCACATTGCTCCTTATCCCATCAGGTCTTGACAATCTCCAAGGACTGATGGTCAGTCACCTCCCTGAGCAGCCTGCTTGGGAGGGTGCCCATAGGCACTCTTACAGCAGAGAATTTTTCCCTCTGTCTAAGCTGGACTTTCCATATGTCACTTTTTGCCCATCCTTTCCTTGATCACCCCTTGTCCTGTCACTGTGGAAGAAGAATCTGCCTCTGCCTTTGCAACTCCCTTTTATGTAGTCAAGCCTGCTATTTGATCCCATTTTTCTGTCCAGTTTTCCGGTTCTGTTTGCTCTTCCTTGCCTTTAAGCCAGGATTTAGATGTCGAACCACTTAATTCTGTTCTTGAGCTAGTGGCCATGAGGTAAAGTTTAGGACAGAGTCTGGGGCAGGGAGAAGCAAGATTTTCTCTTCCATGTACAAACAGCGGGAGGGGATTTCTGAATCCATGACTAAGTGGGCATGAAACAGGAGAGAAAGAGCCAACACAGTTGCCTGATCTGTGCACAAAAGGACAGCTGCAGCAGAGAGTTAAACTTTCTGAGACTAATTTTTAAATGGAAAATTTAATAATCAATGTTGGTTTCAAGAACCGTTTGTACCAGCTGAAACTGCCTCAGCACATCCTTGATCTGAGCAATGATATGTATTTCAATTTATAATTGGGGGTTGCTGTTTATAGCGCAGAGTAGTACATGAATGAATACCTCGCTGGTAATCTGGCCAAATTGGTGTAAGGGAAGTGAACTGATGAATGTATACCATATGTTTAGATTGTGTAAGTGGAGGCAATCCTCAGTGACTTCAGAGAAGCTGTCCTTGTTTACACCAGCTAGGAGCTAGCCTTGTGCATGTAATTTTCAGCCGAATAAATGCAGATGTTAGCATTATACAAAACTTACAGAGTTTCAGGTTACCTTTCTTAAAGAAGGCATCTAGCCCACAAGTTTGAAGTTGGCAGCATTGCTCTGCTCTGCTGTCTGAGAAGAGACATAGGTTTGGAAGTGCATGTGGCATTTTTGAACCTTTGGAAAAAACAAATGTTCATGTATCTTACTGTACCAGAACTCTTCCAGGTCAGAAAAAGTAAGAAAGTGACAAGGAGGTTATATGCAACCTGAAACAGTGAAATATGACAGGATAATGTGTGTACCTGAAACTTCTCACCTTGCATGCCTGCCTTTTGCCAAAGTACACTTTAGCAACTGCATCAGCTACAGCACTGGCATCCTAAGGATGCTCAAGGGTTTTCTTCGAGTCTGTGTTCAATTATTTACACCCACTGCAGAAAATACAGGGCTTCCTGAAGATACTGTCATTATCTAATGACGGATGCCATAATAAAATTTTGCTTTCTGATTAATAACTCCAGCAATCATCCTGAAGTCAGTGGAAAAGCTCACATAATTTCAGTACTGCCCAACGAGGAAAAGGAGTTGCAAGGACCAAATAGTTACTTAACAGCACTAAGCAAAATTTTAAAGCCCTTGAGGGCATGTCAATTAGGCATGAAAAAAAATATTTGCCATGATATATTTTATTTCATTATGAGAATATATGGTGTATTAAACTTGACTGACTCTTTCAGCAGTGTTTGCAAACAAAGTTTCTGGGATAAACAGCAAATGAACGATACTGCTGATAACAATCTAACCGGGCAAATGTCTTTTGGTACAAACTAACACATACAAAATTTGCTGTTGGTACATCTGTAGCACCCACGAGTGGTTTCCTATTTCCATGCAAAGGAAAGTTGGATACTTGGCATAAAAGCAAAACAGTGCATGTCTGTTTGTGTGCCAGCTTGAATGACTGACAGATCAGCATCCCAAGCTTCATTGTAACTTCAGAAAAAAGGTGAAGATGCAACCTGTATCTTTACTATCATGTATATGCTGATCAGTATAGTATCATTGCTTGAAGATGATATGACTCATTCTCTGCTGTTTGTTTGCTGTTTCACATGTTTATTTATCAGGAATATCTGTATATGCAATCAACTCAACCATAAAGCTTATAAAGAAGCAAAATCTGGTTTCGTTTCAGTATATTGTGAGACTAAATTTGTAGTCCTCGTGTTACGACTCTGCATACAGTGATTAAATAAAAATCCCAAGGCCTATGTCCTACAGAAGGTTACAGCAGCTTGGCAGGGTGAATCCTCCAGGCTTTTTGTTCTGTGATCATACTGATCTAAAAATTACTGTGGGAAAAAGTAATTATTCCACAATGCAGAAGACCTTGCCACAGACATTTTACATGACTGGAAAAAAACCAATCTCTCTTAAGCACTCAACAGATTTTTTCACAATATCAAGAGCTTCTTTTACCATTTTCTTCTTCATTTACTGTAAGGTTTGCTCAATCATTTATGCACTGGAATAAATTTACTGAGTTGGCAAGATACAATAATGAAGATAAAGACATCCAGTTCTGCAAAGCATGCTACGGTTTCTCTCTCTACTTTTCCTACACTTCCAGCCTGAGTTACAGGATTACGAGCAGCTGTGAATGCCAAGCAGGGACATGCTGTATTCATTTGTGTTTTTAAATAATTGCACTATGTCTTTGACTTTAGTTGCCTTGACTGTAGCTTCCTGTGCTGGTAGCCAGCACACCATACAATTTCTGTAAGTCTGTCTCTTTGATCTTCTGTTCAAACTACACCTTATTCTGGTTTTCTGTCTAAGGATAGCTATCCAACTGGCATCCTTGCCCTTTCTTACAGCACTTTAAAAGCATTCACCCTCAATTTAAATGCTGACTTTAATAAGCCAATGTAAATTGCTCTTGGCAACTATTTTATTTTTACAGTACTCTGAACTTCTTTCTCCTTTGGAAAAAAAAATTACATTTTTCCTTTTCATATTTCATATTGGACTATATTCTGTGTCCCTGAATAAAAGTCTTTACGCTATGTATTATAATAGCTACACTGTTAGCTGTAAAAGCAGGAAGTATGTAACAGATCTCACTTTAAATGGTCAGTATCCATCCTGGGTTCCTTTTAAACCAAAGTGAATCAACAGGACCTAATGAGCAGTGATAACATTGCATACCTATGCATTGAAACAGGAATTCCTGCCAAAAGCTCTTGTTGGAGCTTTGTAGGAGCTGTATCAAGAAGAACTAAAAGCAGGGTAGTGAAATATTCAGATAATTCAGGTATTATCTCAATTCTCCCTCACAGCAAGAACAAGTATTTACCCTGTCTCCTTGATTCTAGTTCAAAAGAACAATGTATCTGATAAACAGCATAAATTTATGACTTTGTTATCTGAAAAAAAAAACAAAATGTGAGCTTAAAATGGAGATTTTGGCACTGTGTGTACAGTTTGGTGCAGTAGTGTTGGGGAAATAGTGGGGAAAGTTTCTGGAATAAGTAGGTTTCTTAACTAACAAAGAAACCAGTCTTTTCAGCACATAGGAACCCAGTGACTACCAGCAAAGTCCTGCAAAAGCCAGAAAATTTGTCACATCAAGACATCTGCTGCCTTGTAAGTGCGGCAATGTGGCTCTTATACTGTGGTTTTTTAGCCCAAAAGCAAACACTTGAAACTTTTAGATTGAATTCCTAAATTTCTCTCCCTATTTTTGGCTGAGCTTTTTTTTCAACAGAAAATGAATCTGTGAGAATTTGAAAGTGCTGAGAAGTGCTTTTGTTTTTCTCAGATATCTCAAGGCAAAGAGGTAGAAATCAGCTCTTGGGACTTTTCATAGAAAACACAACCAGGTCAGTTATGAATGTGGGTGCCACATAACTGTACAAATGTGTCATAGTAACCTACTATTTATCAGACATTTCTCATAGGAAAGACTAATGCTACGTTATCCTCTTAGTGCCACGCCTGATTGCAGCGAGGTGTGAGTACTCCAGTATCCAAGCTGCTCCTTTGTCAGCTGAATGTCTCTCTCCCATCTCTGAAACATGAGAGAGAAATTCAACAATAACAGCTCTACTGTATGTCATACAGCTATAACCAGAACTACACAGCACATAACAAATTTTAGTGAAGTCTCAGGGGGTTAAAATACACTGAATTACTTCTCTAAATCTTTTAACCTCACTGATACAATAGCTCTATGAAAACAAGAGCTCAGAGTGTGCTGGTGATCAAAATAGCAAATAAAATATGAAGAATTGTTAGGAAAAGAAAGAGAAAAAAATCATAATTAAACCAGTATATGATTTTTTTTCATAATATGTACATCTTTCTATGCCAAAAGAAAAGAACAAGGGGCAAGAAGTTGGAATGAAGATGTAGAGTAACTTACACACAAGCAACAACTGAGTAGGTTGGACCTTCTTAGCCTACAAAAGAGAAAGTTTATGAATATGACAAAGATTGGCAAAACAGTGAGTGCCACAGAGAAGGTAGATAGGGATCTATTCATGTTTTTTCCAGTGCAAGATCCATTAGATGGTCCTCCTCTACTATCATCTTGGAGTAGAGAATTTCCAAACAAACAAAAAGAAGTGGTTCTTCATGCAAAAGGTTTTATGACTGTGGAGTTCTTTGCCAAAAGATGCTTTGTTTGCAAAACATTTATATGGTTTAACAGACAGATTGAAGGAGCACTAACTGAATAAATCTTAAAGTAGATGGAGGTAAACAGAATATTATGGGTGAAATATTATGCCTGCATGCTCTGATCCTCTTTTTTCCTGATATTTCCACAGGTGGACACTTCTGGAGACATTACTCCACTAGAAGGACTCTCAGAGCAGTGTGGCTGGTTTTATATGTTATGAAAACTGTCACAAAAAATATCTTAGAAGTACTTACCTGCCGTGATGCTGCCATCAAGTAATGTGGGTTTCCTTGTCATCAGGAATTTAGAGAAAAAGAGGAATTGTAAAGTGGGGATAATATTTTGTGTCTAAACATGTGTGACCAGAAAGTTTTTGACGTGTAAAGGGATTACTTTTCTTGCATTTCATTGTGTTGTCTTAAGAAGACCAATTTAATGCAGGAGTCTAGCATGACATGCCTGGGGATATTGACTCATACAAAAGACAGACATATAGGAGCTCTAAAACTGAGGATTAAGTAAGTCTTCTTTAAACTTTGTAATTAAATTGATCTTAGTCTCTTCTGGTAGTTTGGTGATGATCCATAAAGCTGGATGAGGCATAAAGCTGATCACGGGCCATTATTAAATATCCCATAATTTATTTAAGGTCTGATCTTGAGAAGTGAAAACACTCCTGCAACATCTGAAGACTTGCAAAATTGCAGGGCTTAGCACTTACTCACATTGGTGATTAGCAAGAACAGAGATGTTAGCTCTATGGTCCTTGTCCAATTCCAACTAATTGAAAGTACTGTGTATAGTGGTGCCTACATTTTCCTTCTTTTTTATATAGATACAATATTTTTCAAACATCCTCCAGACGTGTGCCAAGTTAGAAAAAAATCATGTTTCATGCTCTGTATGTGGATGTATTCCAACAAGACAACAATCCTGAGAATAACTGCAGTACTGCAGGAGTGATCTCTTCCAGACAACTTAAGTGTAATGTGCAGACTTTGTATAGTAGTTTTTTCTCATGAATCAAATATATAGGCAGATAAATAGGTTCCACTGAATGTCTTAAAATCATAGTCTGTGACAATAGACATTGTGCATTTTTAGTATGAAAGAATAAGAACAACCCTTTTTTATACAGCTCATAAAAGTGCTTTATGAGTTTTTGGTGAGGGAACGTTGGAACAAAGCTCTGTTATGAAGGAGTAGGAATCCTCACACCAAAAAAGATCACTTATTGAACTTTCCTATAATTCTAGAAAAAAAAAGAATTAAAACACTTCTCTTCCCCCCATGTAGTGGCAGATTTTTTCTATATGCACGTAAAAGGATGTAAAAGATTTGCAGATAATGAGATATATGTCCCATATTGGGAGATCTGAGCATCCTGACTGTAGACAGTGCAGTCAGCAAGTCCAGTAGGATGATGTCAGTTTACTCTTGAAGTCTGGGTATGATTTTTAGAGCCTTTAAAATCTGTCTGGACCACGGACACAGCCATATATTTCACATGACATCTGAATATTTAAGAAGTTCCTCTGAATAAAACAACTGCTCTGATGTAATAAAATATTAGGAGATGGCTGCAGCTATTAAAAATGTACCCTGTTTTAGAAGTCATCTCTGGAATCTTGTGACTACCACAATAAGATATAAGATCTTTCAGGCCAAAATTTCTCAGCAACCCCAGGCACAGGCTTAATCATTGCCTCAAAGACAGATGGATGCACGTGGACTTCAGCTGGCGCAGAAGAAGAGGACATGTCCCATGTGGTTGTGAGAGCAGCCCAGCAGCTTTCCCCTGCCTGACTCAGCACAGGTTTCCATGGCAGTCTGGGCTCCAACATCAGGAATGCTGGGGGTGAACAAAAAGGAGCAGTTTTACATTACCCCCTTAGTTCACTGCTGTGACGCTTACATTCCTCACTTCTGCGTGTTGGCAGCAAGCATTGATATAAGTTTGAACTTTCAAGCTTGAATTGTTTTTGTAACAAAGACAGTTCTCTGTACCAGGCAGCTCTGTGGGGGAAAAAAGAATTATAATTCTGCATAATCAATTCCTATCTGTCTGGCAGAGATGCAAAAGATTTCAAGATGTTTCATCATACACCTGCATGCTTTACCATGTGAATTCTTCAAAGTGTTTGGCAGCAAGGTGTCTGTTGATTGCCAAAACCCCGTTTCTACTTGGTGGTTGTGTTTGCTTCACTATGACAAATCACAGCGGTACCTTGAAGCTTAAAGGTTATTGATAGTTCTTGTGTTTTATTTTGCTACAGATTTAATTTTCACTGAATCTCCATTTTATTCCAGTAATAGATTATTAATTCTGCTGAACACCCCCTCACATACACACCCCCCACCAGGTACCTTGAGCAGTTGATAAAGAACAAAAAAGTATCTCTTTATGCTATGCTTTTGCAGCATTTTATGGTTCTGAGCATAGTTTGATCGCATTGGATTGATGTGAATAAACTATGTAATACTTGACATTCTTAGAGTTATGGATTCATGGACTGGTT
The DNA here is from genome assembly GCA_013396735.1 of Grallaria varia. Taxonomy (NCBI): domain Eukaryota; kingdom Metazoa; phylum Chordata; class Aves; order Passeriformes; family Formicariidae; genus Grallaria; species Grallaria varia. The sequence goes on from VWZG01004556.1 coordinate 1,220,951, forward strand.
GAGTTAGAAAAGATCATAAAGATCATTTAGTTCCAAACCCCCTGCTGTGGGCAGGGGCACCTTTCACTAGTCAGTCTGCTCATAGCCCCATCTAAACTGACCTGTGAGGCATCCACAGGTTCTCTGGACAACCTGTTCCAGTGTCCCACCACCCTCACAGTGAAGAATCTCTTCCTTGCATCTAGTCTAATCCTGCCCTTTTTCAGTTTGAAGCCATCCCCCCGCCCCGTCCTGTCACTCCATGCGCTTGCAAAAAGTTCCTCTCCAGCATTCTTGTAGCCCCTTTAGGTACTGGAAGGTGCTCCAAGGTCTGCCTGGAGCCTTCTTTTCTCCATACTGAACAACCCCAACTCTCTCAGTCTGTCTTCATAGGAGAGGTGCTCCAGCCTTCTGATTACCTTCCACTTGGATTAGATTTTTATGTTCTTATGTCTTTGAGACAGTAATTTCATGTTTTTGTTATTGTTGTGGAGTTTTTTTTTTGGAGGAAAGTGACTTACATTTCCTCATTTTCATTAATAAAATATTTCTTTTTATAAGTTAGCCTGGCATGTCCAATTATCCTCAGTAACATTTCACAAGTATATCTGAGGATGTACTATGAAGATAATGGGGGTGGGCAGGTGTAAGCAAAGGAAAAATATAAGGGTAATAGAGAAAGAGGAATTTGTCTGTGGGATACTTATGAATATTGGTAATGCAAAAATGAAGAACACAAAAATGCAGGGCATTAGCTGAGGCTTGGGGACAGGGAAGTGAGAAACAATTGGGAAATTTGATTTGGCAACAATGACAACCTTCACAAGTTAACATAAAATTGAATTTCAAAGTAAAAATAGTAATTAAAAATCAGTTTGAATATCTGAAGCATTTGTATATTCTCAGGTGAAAATGAGTACTGCTAATTACATCAGCAACATATTCTAAATTGGTCGCTCCCTGTGCTTTTTACAATATCTTTATTTGTAGTCAGTAGCACAGTTTCCAGCATAAGGAGGGAGATTTTTGAACTCTCCTAGCTAACAGCTATTATTTGTATAAATGTTGCTGGGGTTGAATCTCCTCCTTTCCTAGTACAATAATTGCATTTGTTTAAAAGCTATACAGAACTTCAAGAACTCACACAGTGAGCAAAATGTAAATGGTTCTGTGACCTTGTGGACCCACTTAAGCTGATGTCTGTTATTACCAGCTCCCCTTGTGCTTAAGGGAAATTGCTCCTTTTTTTTTTTTTTTGCTCTGCAAACAGTTGTTGCCTCTTGGGTCAAGCCAGTTGTTCAATGCCCAAATAAAGAGGAAGGCTGATTTTATGACATGAGTCACTGATCTTATGATGCAAGTGGTGTGTTTTCATTTGGGCTGGGAATTTTGAAGGGTAAAGACTGAGCCCAGCATCAAACTGTGTATCCAGTAAATGCATGGGGATATTGGTCATGACAGATAGGAATGACCAGTGATGTCTATGCTGAAATTTTCCACTGATCATGATAAAAATGCCATGCAGTTTTTTTCTAATAGTACTTAGGATCACAATAAGTTTCTGTTACTATGTTGAACTTATGTCAGCTAAGTTTAATGAATATTAATCAGACTTGTAAAAATATTGAAAGTGCTTCAATGTTTTAGTATTTCCATTTTGGATTTTATTTGCTTTTGGGGATATAATGCATCATTTTGTATTTAAAACACATATATGAAATTCTTAGCGTCATTGCAAACTCTTAAAATGGTAATTTTTTCATATTTCTGTTATTTTCTTGTTACTGAATTACATAGAAACTGTGACAAGAACTGTAATCCTTTGTCATCTGCTATCTTCTGTTTTCTGATTGATGATTTAGCTGAGAGTTAAGTTTTCAAATGCTATGTAGACATGCAGAGCTACTCCCAAGGCACTTAATGGGATTTTCAGAAGTTTCCGACTTATCCTGATTTCACTGGGATATAGGGCCTTTGTAGGTAAGCAGGCATTGATTTGTTTTCACATTCCCCTGCCAAAAATGTGTTATAAAACTTGGCCTTTGATCCTTACTACTGTAAGTATTTAATCTCGTTATACACTATTGCACAGGGAATCTGGATCAAATCTCTCTCTTGGGAGACTATTCTTAAATTTATTCTACATATTCCTCTATTCTTCTTCTATGTACTTTTCTTGGGTTGTTAGTTGCTATTAAGCTCACTAACAAGTCTGGGACAAATCCCATAAAGGTATCTTTTATCATTCTCTGACGCTAATTGGTGTTTTGCCTTACCTTTTTCAGGTAATTGATAAGGTGAGGTGATAAGAGTGATTCTCCCGGCCTTTCCCAGCAGAGAAAGACCAAAAACTAACTTGTTAAGTGACCTGAACCTCATCAAGGAGTAAGCAAAAGAGCTCATCTGGGCATCTTTCAGAGGACCAAGAAATTCTCAGGCTTCTGAGGAACTGCACCTACGTCTGGTGATCATGTACTGCAGAGGCAACCAAAAGATTGGGGCTTCCTGCCTCTCTGCCCGTATACCCTACCCCCTTCTCCTAGGTCACACTGCTCTATCTCCCTCCGAGCAGATTGCCAAAGAGAGAATCTTCTTTAAAAGGGAGATATGGACTTCTTCCTCCTCCTCTCCTCCCCACAGTTCTGCTAGTTAGGGATGTGCTCAGAAACTCTGAATGCCTCTGCACTTCCCAAGCCAGTCCAAGGGCTTTGTCTCCCATGGAGGTTTGCTGTGCTTCTCAATATCTGCAGCCTTACTGGGGAAGTGCTGCTGTAGATGTGTAAAGCCACTCTTGTAATAGAGGAATTTTCTTTTTCTTTTCCCTTGGAGTTGTGCTCCCACAGACAAACCAATTGGTCCAATCAAGGCTACTCCATAATCTTTGCAATTTCTAATTCAACACATGCAAATATATGCTAAACTCTATAAAGTTTGCTTGAATTACTGTGCAGCCTCCTTCATAGAATATAATGGAAGGGTGATTAAAGGTGAGGAAAGGGTGCTGATATGGAATTTTTTATCTTATTATAAAGCAGCTGACAAGAAAGCAGATTATTCTGGCTCTTCTGACATACCCAGCTGTGAGCAGCCAGTTCATACTCATTCAGCAGTGACCTGGGCCTATTTTCTTTCTCATGGCCATATCCCAGAAATCATAACAACTGGAATGTGTTGCTTCTGTCACACATACAATGTGTACTAACTTGCTAGGCTGCTTTGAGCTACTCGGTGCCACCAATGTGCCATAGAAAGGAAAAGTTAAAAAAAACCCCAAACAACAACACAAAAAAACCCCAACAAAAACAAAAAACAGGAATGAAAAACAAACCCTCTAATACAATTCACTTTTTGTTACAAGTAGTAATTTCATAATAAAATTTTCAGACTAAATCCTGAATATTCTCTATACCTTTACTGATGTGTCCAGAACACTATTTTTTTTTCATGGTATCCAATATCTAAAGTGCTCCCTCAGCTGATATTGGTAAATGTTAGAAAAGGTGTGCCTGCCTCCCAGCATCTTCAGTAGCAACTCAGTGTCTCACAGGGTTAATCCATAATTCAAAGTGTCTTTCTTTGTGTGTTATTACTTAAGTAGGAGAAGTTATCACTAGAATACAAAAAAGATGTAATGCACACTGCCAGATGTTGTGTTTGAATATAAAAATAAATGTTCAAGTCTTTTCTTTTTGACCTGATAGTTCATTTCATTCCTGGTTGGTTTTTTTGGTTTTTTGTTTGTTTCTGGTTTTTGAGGGGTTTTTAAATTTTGGTGTTTTTTTTTTTTTTAACCTCTTAGCAGCAGTGTAAACACTCTCCAGAAATATTCCGTTCTCAGTATTAACACAAAAGTGATTTATCGATGATATGCTAGATCTCTTTAACATTAAGACTAAATACAAGTTGGCCTGATTTCCAAGAAAGGTCTCAATCATAGCCTCTGGACATCAATATGCAAAATTTTTGTTAGAATCTGTTGCAGAGGACAGCTAATGTAAAAGTACATGTAAAAGGGGTGTCCAGGTAAGTTTTCCTGATTATGAAGAATTCAGAATAGAAAATATAGTAGCTGTTCTCCAGCTAGGTTATAGAGGCAGCCTATAAAAGTTGAATAGAGTAGCTGGATCTAAATCAGTCCAGACTTACTGAGTGTCTTGCAAGGGCGGTGTCTTTTTTTTGTGTTGCGTTGTTTAGAAAACTATTGCCAAGCCAGAGGTCTGGAGCTTATTATAATTGTGTGTACGATATATGCAATAAAAAAGTAGCTGATTGAAATCTTAACCAAAAAGAAGAAGCAAAAAATGTCTTGATGATCACAGACATAGCGAGAAACAACAGGCAGCTCTTTATGTAACCAGTGTTTTTGAAAATGGCTTTTTACATTTGTCATTACACTTTACAATGTGTCTGTCCTTGCACAGGCAGCAGTCACCAGTATTGAGGCCATGCTGCTGAGAACGCAGCTGCACTGGGCAGGGCACGTCTCCAGGATGGAGGATCACCACCTCCCTAAGATCGTGCTCTATGGTGAACTTGCCACTGGCTGCCGCAAGAGAGGAGCCNGCCCTTCCCAAATCTTCGTTCGCGAAGCCTAGCCATGATGATGATGATGATGATGATGATGGACCCTTTTACGCAAGGTTGTGAGCCGCTAATTTTTTTTTAAGAACTTGCTTTTAGAAACAGCCAGTGTTCTGACAAAATAGTGTGCCTTTGGTGGATATTTAAGCTTTTTCTTCCAGGAGTGGCAAAAGAGAAATAGTGTTGATTCCTCTTTTTATAAATGTTCCTTAATACAATGAGTAGTGTATATATAGTTCTAATGATGTGCACTTGCAAACCTGGCAAGACCAGTAAGACAACATACTTATAAAACCTGGTCCAAAATCTTTTTTATTTAAAAAAAAAAAAAAAAAAAAATTAAAAAGAGTTTTTCACTGAAACTGTAAGAGAGGATAAAGTAAAGAAAATCAATAAAACATTTTAAAACCATTTGGTTGGTTTTGCTTTAACCCTACTACTGGTAATTCTTGGTGTTATAAACCTAGAGAAGTATGTTTTTTATTTTTCAGATTTTTTCCTTGATATTTGCAGATCTTTGTGGATAATAAATTATGTCCAGCAGTGGATGGAATTCCATTTTGCCTGGAACTACAGGTGATAAATCTTGATATAATTTCTAGAAAATTTGGAAAGGTTATTTGTAAATTATTACAACTTCAAACCACTTCAACTTCATGTGAAAAATATAACCCTTGTTATATGACATCAAATCACTAGATTAAACAAATTTATTACGTTATGAAGCAATCATATTACTAACTTTTCAACTCATAATCTTTTTAATTGATGGAAGGACATAGAGACTATAGTGATGAATTCTTGCAGTAAATGTTTTGTACTCCGATATTGTAGTGAATTTAATTGCCTATTCCTGAGAGCAAAATCTTTACTAATGAACAATAACTGCCTTATTGAGTTAGACCTCAACAAGCTACATTTATGCCAGAATCATACGATGGTTTGGGTTGGAAGAGACATTAAAGATCATCTGCTGTGGGCAGGGACACCTTTCACTTTGATGAGGCTTCTCAAAGCCCCATCCAGCCTGGCACTGAACTCTTCCAGGGATGGGGCTCCATGACTTCTCTGGGCAACGTATTCCTGTTTCTTACAGTAAAGAATTTCTTCCTTATGCCCAGTCTAAACCTACCCTCTTTAGATTTAAAACCTTTTTGCCTTGGTCTTCCACTACAGACCCTGATAAAAAAGTCTCCCTCCATCTTTCTTAAAAGTGTCCTTATATATTAAGGGCTGCTCTAAGGTCTCTCCAAAGCCTTCTCTTCTCCAGTCTGAACAAGCCTGTCTCTCAACCAGTCTTCAAAGGAGAGGTGCTCCAGCCCTTTGATAACCTTTATGGTTCTCATCTGGACCTGCTTTCTAACAGGTCCATGTTTTTCTTGTGCTGGGGACCCCAGAACTGAATGCAATACTTCAGGTGGGGTCTCAGAAGAACAGACTAGAGGGGCGTAATTTTGGACCCTGTACTGACCCTTAAGCAACACCTCTGGATACTGATCTCCATCTGGACATAGAGCCATTGAATGCAGCTCTTTGAATGTGGCCAATTCCTTATCCATACAATAGTCCACTCATCAAACCTTTATCTCTCCAATTTAGAAGTAAGAATGTTGTGGAGGACCATACCAAAGGCCTTGCAAAACTCCAGGTAGACAACATCAGCTGCTCTTGCCTTGTCCACTGATCCAGTCTCTCACAGAATCATGGACTCATAGAATCATTTTGATTGGGAAAGATCTCTGGTATCATGAAGTCCAACTGTTAACCTAACACTGTCAAGTCCACTACTAAACCATGTCTTTAAGTGCCACATCTACACCTCTTTTAAATACTTGCAGGGTTGGTGACTCAACAATTTCCCTCTGCAGCCTTTTTGAGTGCTTGACAATATATTCTTTGAAGAAATTTTTCCTAATATGCAATCTAGACCTCCCCTGGTTCATTCCTCTCTTCCTCCACTTGTTACTTGGGAGAAAAGACCAAACCCCACCTGACTACAACCCTCTTTCAGATGGTTGTTGAGATCAATAAGGTCCTCCCAAGCCTCCTTTTCTCCTGGCTGAACACACACAGCTCCCTCAGCTGCTCCTCATTAGACCTATGCTGATCTTTTTTAGTCAGCCCAGGTGGCATTTTTGTCCAGTGGCTGGTCCAAAAGGTAATGGAAAGCCAAGCACTTAATTCAGAAGAGTTTTAGTCTCCTATTTTCAGTCAATAATAGATATTCATCTTGCCTTCACCATTCAGAGCTGAAGGGGAACATCAGTTTTATATTTATTCTCTCTACCTTGGAGAACAGGTGTTTTCTCTGAGCCCCTGCAGGTGACTGCTGACTTTGCCAATCCTGGCATTGTCACACAGCTTTCTTAAGCTCTGACCTAGAAAAAAGATGACATATCTTCAGTAAAACTTTTGTGGACTGTGAAACTTTTCGCAGTTACAGGATTTTTTGGTGGTGCATAGGATTTTTGTTAGACTTTGTGAAACAATGATTCATCAGTTTCAAGAGCATTTTTTCCATAAAAAACTTCACTTAAAACCGTATTAAATGAGTCTGACTATGCTTACATATTTTATGTTAAAAGAAAACTCTCAGGAAGGAAGAAATCCTGAAATTTTAAATTTGACCAATTTTAACCCATCCAACTAATGGAAATTCAATTTGTTTTACTGAAAAAAATGTAAATGCACTTGTGTCCTAGTTACAGCAGCTGGGATGAGCTTATCACTGTGTGGGTGTAACTGGAACTGCCTATTCTATACCCTCTCTGCCATTTATCATGAACTGTTACTAATGCATTGTTTGCAGCAGCTGCCCAGGACACACCTGACACCTCAGGCTATGGCTGGGTGTGTGAGAAAATCTGTGACATAGGAGGGTTCCCTGTCTTCACACCAATGATTCAGGTGTGATAACTGCCCTCTGGGAGTCACTAGCACTTTCACACCCAACCTGAGGGGTCATGTCTGCTAATGGGCCATCAAGTATTCCAAAATACCCTGTGACTCACAGAGTAAATCACCCACTGAGAAACCCCTCACCCTGGGGGAGGTACTGGGCATTCCCATCTGAACCCAAGCTTATGTAAACTTGGGGTTTGGGGGCTTGGAGCACTCAGTCATCAGATCGAAAGGAGGATCAGAACCTCCACAGGACTGCAACTGTCACTCTCAACCAGACTGCAACCATCATCAAGTTTTCCTTTTCTTTTTGCTTTGGACTCAGGGTGACCACGTGGTGCTCAGCACAGGGACTGGTGAGCACCATTCTGTTTGTGCCCCAGCGTGCTGGGTTGTACATGTGGATTTCGTGGGTTAAAACTTATTTTCCTTTGTACCATTGTATTTATTGTAAACTTTTTATTAAATTGTAGCTCTGACTTCTAGCCTCTTTTTAGTTGAGCTCATTTCTCCTGCCAGTTTACCTTTAAACCGGCACAATGTGAAGGAGGAAGGTTCTTAGTTCTGTTACTAAATACAATTTCTGTTCTCCAAAGTGATAATTTTAGTGTTGTAAAGTAACATGACAAATAAGGCAAGGGGCAACTAATAACATTATGTGTGTTTTAATACATTTGGCTAGATTATAAACAGTGTGTTTAAATCTTTTCAGTCACAAATGAAATGTAAGATAACCTCATTTCTCTTCTCCCACGAATGTACCATATATCTCATCTGACTTCAAGAGAGTTACTATACTGTCAGAAAAGTATCCATAGCGTGGGTTTGGTGTTTGTCTTAGGCTGGTTCTGGAAGAGGTTACTATTCATGTGTGCCAAGGTTATAAGAAGGTAAGAAATGCTGAATATGAAATCAGAGTGAAAATATTAAGATTTTCTCCATGTAGTGCCTACTATTCTAATAGCTCTGTCTTTGTGTATAATTATTTTTATAAGTGAAGATGAATGTCAAACTTTTGGATGCTTTGATAAAAATCAGGCTTTTCTAGTAATTTCTGTCCCTCTGAAGCTGGTCTTAATAAAATTTTACTGAATTCACCCTTGTTAAAGCAAAGATAGCTTTTAAATAAACCAAGCAAGAATAAATTAGTGTGTGTTTCATCCACAGGTGCCATTTTGTTTGTCTTTCTTTTGATAATATCAATAACATTATTTTTCTTTGCATTTAGTTTAAATTGTCTGGAAAATTTAAAGCTGAAACCAAGAAGTTAACCTGAAATTCATTAAAATTATATCTAAAATCTGTTTATTATAAATTCTACCATTACAGGGAATAAAATTGAATTCACAAAGATGAGACAAACAAAGCTAAATTGTTAACAGATTTTCTTTTCTACCTGAAAGTAATAAAATTGTAGTGTTCATATGGGGGAAATATGGAGCCAAATACCCGTGCACATTGCCTTGGTTTTCTTTCCCTCTTCCACCAAGCATTTTCTCCTTTTTACAGCTGGCTGACCTAATGAAGGCTCAAAGACTAATGCAGGAATCATACTCTGAAGGATTAGCTGTGTCATTTAGCACTGGCTCGCTGTGCAGGGAAGTGCAGCTCCGTACCTCTCTGAAAGGCAAACTTCTTGCACAACTCTCTGTATGTTGTGTCATCAAACAAGCCAAGCCAGAGCTTTTTTTTTTTTTTTATCTCCAGAATATTGAGCTGTCTTTCCTTTTTTAGGCAGTGAATGTGTAGGGAGCAGGGTGAGCCTCTCGCCTGAGCCACTCCCTTCCTCTTTTGGGCTGTGCAGCTGTGCGTTGGCTTTTATGAACACGTGCAGATAGACGTGAACTTGTTTTGTCTGTACTCCAGGGTAGGTGGATGTGAGCCAGCTCCAATCTGTCAGAGCGCTGGCTGTGTTAGCACAGCGCTGCACTGAACCTGCTGAGCTCTGCTCAGACTGTAGTTATTGCTGAGGCGCAGTGACAGACTCATGCATCTTCATAGTGCAAGAGATTGGAAAAGGGTTGGGTCTGGACAGATCAAAATCTTCATAGGGTGTGTATGGATATACTTCCAATCTGGGTCTACATCTGTATTCCACTGTTGCACCTGGTGGGGGGGCCGGGGAGGGGCAGAAATGGAAATGAAGCAAAGCCTTCTATGCCTGCTTTCATTTCCTTGCTAATTAAACTTCAAGCTGTAGAGGGTTAAGCTACTCTAAAACAGCTATAAGAGAACTTAAGGGCCATTTGTGCCTATTTAATCAATAGAGAAATTGTCTGTGTTTGATTTCGTTTGACATTGGTTTTGCCTTTAACTGGTAACAACTTAAAATGGAAACATTTACTCTAGGCCCTCTAGATTATTCCGGACACATCTCCTGAGTATATGGCAATTTAGGTATTTAGTACAGATGTCAACAGCTGTGCTTTAGGTGGTTGTCTACACTGTGGTATCTGGTCGTGTAATCAACCCCACCTCCTTCTGATGTTAATAATCCTATAAACAATAGATGTCAGACAAAAGCAAACTGGTAGAAAGGGGGACTAATTGTACTGTAATTATACCAAAAGCACCTAAGAGGGCAAAATAACAGTAACATGACATCTTTTTCAAAGACATATAGGCTCACTATGGGGAAGAATGTGAATTTGTGTAAGGATCACACAGTCATGTAGTCACTTTGTGTTACAGAAAAAGTATAAAAAAATTGTGTCATCTATATGTTATCCTACATAAAGTTAACTTGAAAGAATGAACTATCTTGATCCACACTACCAGATGGATCCAAAATAATTCCACCAAAATTTTGAGTTGGAACAAGAAAATTGGGTAAGTCTGTAATCTTTTAATTAATTTTCCACTTTTATTATGAAGAGAACATGCTCCAGGGCTGCTCCAATAAACCACATAGATGAAACCGCACCAGATTCATCTCCCTTTGTACTGGATGGTCCTTTCATACTGCCCCAGCAAGCTTCCATCCTTGCATGCTTGCAGCAACAGAATTCTAATGCTGTTTCACACTCTCTTTACTGGAAAGCCCACACATACAGTAAATGTGTGTCAAAAAACCAGACAGAACATATGAAGCCAGAAAAATGAGTGTCCCTTCAGTGCTGTGCAGTGTGGTTTCACCACTGTGCTTTAGGGAAAGGATCAGCCTGTTCACAAGCCACGCTGCTTCATTTGGCTTGGGGAATCAGGCACCATTGCCCGGCAGAAGCTTCCAGCGCAGTTAAGCACAGCAGCAACATATTTAAGATGGGGTTGTTAAAAATTACTTTAATTCAGGTTATTCTGTTCTGGCTACCTGTGTTTAGAACAGGAACTTTGGAAGGACTGAACCTCTGAAATCTCACTTGGCCTGGTCAAAAGCTGATATACTATGAAATATAGGTCTCAAGGGAAACTTTGGATGTCAGGCATCTGCCTGAGAAGTAGCACATTTCATTAACTGAATGTCAAATGAAAGATGGTGTTGCCTAAAATGTGGACAAAAACTTTCGAGGCAATTTAATTGAGGTAAAGCAGAGAGGAGTTCTTTACTGAAAAGTATAATGACGCGCGCGCAGCATAGAGGTGATTCCTATTTTTATAACACTACTTAATTATCATAACTAAAGCTTACATCCAACCCAGAGACCATCCACCCTCGTACCACCTTGGTGCCACCCTTAGAACCTCCCTCGGGTCTGCCCCTTGGCACGCCTTCCTAGAATTGAGTCAGGGGTCTCAGGACCCCTTACTTCTTCACCATCGTCTTCTTCACGTCACATTCCCCTGGTTGGAGGTTTTCCAAACTTCATGGGTCTTTTATCTTGTTTTGACTACAATACATATCGTTATTCCAGTCCTGGTACATGAGGCCTGAATGAAATGTTCTAGTTGCTATCTTACCCTTAGCTAAGACATTCAGGAATGCAGTACAGAGGTAGAAACTGCTAGTTGCTACTTCAACTATGAGAAGCTATACAGCTACATAAAATTTACAAATATACAGAAATATATACATATATACAAATATATACAAACACAAAAAGTCTTAAGGCATCAATGGAAACTATGTAGAAGTGTGAACACACATGTGTGCATCTGTAAATACTTTATTTCTTGAAAAATGTATTTCCGTTTGTCCCAAAGCTATTCAGACCCTGAGTTTACCAACTATTTCTTCTGGAAAAAGTCAGGTCTAGTTTTGGAAGTGGGGAGCTGGAGGTAGTGCTTTGCATGCTTTCTCTTTTATAATCTGAACAAGCCATTCATCCATGACTTCCATGTATTTCCACTCCCCTACTGAAATTCGAACAGGGCCTTTTAAGCCCTTCACAATAATTCCTTATCCTTTGTGCTTTTCACTGTCTTGACCTTATAATTCCTCAACCTCTCATGTTTTACTCATTTTGTTTTGAATAGAATGCAAAACCAAGGAGAATTGCTTGTTGGCTTAAGCATCACTATATTCCTCCAGAACAGTTTCGCCATCTAAATATTTAGGAATTTGTACAAGACAAGACGTGTCAGAAGATGACATAAGTAGCACTGAATGACAGAATACCCATGATCTAGCAGTTGTGGCACTTTCCTGGAAGGTAGGAAAGGTAGCCCAACATTCAAAAGAAAAACTTAGTCTGAGACAACCGTGTAAATGCAACAGAGATCCAAGCGAAATATTTATTTCAGCCCAAGCTTGGCCATACCCACAGTCCCCACCCCTGCCCTGTCCCCTTCTTTAAACTAACAAAAATCCTGTTTTGGATTTAATTTTAAAGGAGGGAAAGAATTGACTTGCCAGTTGACAGAAAAAGGCAAAAATTGCACAATACATCTGGAGGGAAAGACCTTATTGAGACAAGGTGGAAATATAAATACTGGTCTATTTAAATTTAACCCCCTGAAAACTGGGGGGTTAGATACTTGACCACAGTCTGCTGCAACTCACTGCTAGTTTTTTCTTAATTACACTGGCAAGCTATTGTTCATTTGGAATATATTAAAAAATCAGTCAGCGTGGCATCCTCACTTCCCTAAGGTCAGTGAAAATTTATCATTGGGAATAAATTTAATCTGTTAAAGACAGAATACCCAAACTGAAGCTGATTTCAAGCATACCACTTTACTGGAAATTGTTTATACAGAGCAGAGCAATGTGGAGATTTCAAAGTTGTCATTAAGTTAGTAGGCTCAGTCTTGCTGCAGCAACACAGAAGCCAACACATATGTTGCTAGCAATGCAGATAGTCTGAATGGGATTTATTTTAACAGCTGTGCCTTCCTACCCGACACCTGAGATGGTCAACTAAGGCCTGTTTGTAATCTTTGAAGAATAGAAATTTAGGGAACACTTGATCTCTTTGTAAAGGAGAAAGCTAATGTAAAATGAGCTGCACCTTACCTGTTTATTTGTGTTGACTAGATTAAGTGTAGAGAACTATTATATACCTGCATAGATATGGGAGATGAATATTCTCTCTTTTTTCCTGACCTTGTCTTCCATGCATCCGTGAGATTTTTAGCTCTTTGTTGCTTACAGTTGAGCCAAAAAAATACTGTCTTTAGGCTGCTTTTCCCAATTATTTCCTTATGGATGTTTCAGAGGAGAAAATAGGTAAAATTATGTGTTTTAAATGAAATTAAGAATATTCCAAGCTCTTGTAAAATTTCATAGGTTTGGTTTGGAAATAGACAAGGAAGGGGAATAGTTGGTAAATGGACCCTTAATTGTTTTTTCCAGATGCTTCACCACTTTGAAGGAAGTGAAGCACAGACAAAGAGTGTCAGTTCAGCACTGTGACATACCGCTCTGTGCTATTAGAAATCACAAGGCTGCAGACCTTCATTAATTTAAATAAAAGGGAGATGGCAAGAAAGGCAGTGCAACACCAAATGGAAAGGATTTAATTTCCCTTTGCATCTTACTTCTTTAAAAGAAAAAAAAATATTAATATTGTTTCCTTGTAGTTCCTGCAGGTTGTTTTCAGTATGATTAATAGGAATCAAAATGTTAAAGTTTTTAAATTTTTCAGAAAAACAAATCTCAAAATTAAGATGGCATTTAGTGCTTTAAGAATTCTTTGGGCCTTTTGTGTCGGCAAAAACCTCTTAGCAATTTTCCAAGAGAAAACTGTATCATGTAGTTTCCAAGATTTAGAAATTATAACTATATTGAAATTTTTGTCTAACAATGAAAAATACATTAAAATAAAACATACATTAATCTTAAAGTATTTAATTTTTGTTTAGATCAGCCAAATAACAAATAAGCTCCCTCATATCAATAATACATATATTTCAAGTTTAGACCCAAATTTTAACCCATATTTTAGGATATCCTACATCAAAGGAGTCTGAAATATTTTTGCTTGGTACAAAAAATGGAAAATATAGCTGTGAGGTTGTCTCCTGAAAACCCTGACTTGTGATGAGCAGTATCCCAGGACTACATGGTAGTAAATCCAAGCTAGGCTGATGTCTCATACTCCAGCTTGAAGAGTCTAATATAAAATACTTTGCCCCTGGGGCTTCTTAAATGTCTGAGACAGTTAGAGGTTAGGAATACCATTTGTGGCCTGACTCTCCACTATGTCCTGGACTACAAGTGTTTTGTTAAATGTTTTAGTGATGGAATAAATAATATAACCTTCAAAGATGTCTGAGTTCCAGATTTGCAGTTTTTTTGGTCTGAGCCTAACTATAAAATATCTGATTTGCACAAAAAGTTCATGAAGCAAAACCTAATTTTTCTTTTACCCCTTAAATATAGGAATTAGTTTGAATGGATAAACTAATTTTGCTGTTATAACTAGAAGCCATGTTAGACCGTAATTCCCAGTTTCGATTCAAATACAGAGAGTTTAGTATACAAAACCAAATGGAACCCAAACTATTTTTTTCACTGAGTCTCAATTCCAAATTCTTAGATTTTTGTGTTCCAATAAAATTAATCAAAGACATATGAAAATAAGTTAAAGGAGAAGTGTATTCATGCTGAGCTGAATGTGAAAGCAGTTGGGAGACCTATAGGCTGAGTGCCAGCTGAGAGATCTTCCAAATTCTGTCTGAACAATTAGAGTTTGAGACAGATATGGGATTTCCAGACCTCAAAAATGTGTATTTATGTACCAGGGATTAAGAAGGTGAACAGGAGTATTTAAAAAAAAAAAAAAAATCAGTTGTTTCAGAAAGAAAAGAATCCTTTTGCATTACATATTTTTAGTTCAGTCATCTGTGCAGTATCACAGAAGCTGCCTATAGACTTGGCAGTGAAGGTGGAGACCAGTGCAAGTTCTGTGTTATGCGCAGAGGAGAGGAAACAATGCAGCCATTAAAAAGAAAGATTCCTCCAAATAACCAAGTGCCAGGATGTGAAATAAAAAATATTTGGTGCAACACAAGAGGAGTAAATATTTTCATCCATACCAGTAGGATGTGGAAAGCTTACTTGAAACTCTGCTCAATTATGACCTCAGACTGGAGAACTTCATCACTGGAACAGACTCCAAGGGTTCAGTGTTTTCAAGGTTATATGGGATGTTTCAGTGAAGCAGCAGCTCTTTGCCAGCCTCCCTGTGTATGGACGCTGCAGTTCCACAACGGGAATGCTTTTTGGCAGGATACTGTAATTCACATGCACAGTGGATTATTGTAAACCATACAGACACCTTTTGTGCAGAGTTTCATTGTCGACTTAAGAAGCAACTCTGAGTACCAGTACAAAGAATGTTTTTTTTCTGTATACAAAAGTAGGAAAATAGCATGTGGATGGATACACTAAGTCAGAAGAGAGGAAGACAAAATACTTTGCACAAAATTGAGCTGCAAAAGTTCAGGGAGTAAAAAGGTGATTGGCTCACACAGCCAGAATACAGACAAAGCTGGCTATAGACTCCTTCTAATGGTGTTAGGAAATGGATATTCATACCATGACATTAACAACATAAGGGAGAAAAAATTGTTGTCAGTGTTGTTGAAAGTGGTTTTGTATCATAGGATGTTTGAATTCAAAATTTCCAGTGAGTTGCTGGAGCTTCTGTGTCTCATTCCAGTTGCACATCAGTAGAAGATACAGAGTTTCATAGGTCTGAATACAGATAGTTATTGAAAAGGGGAATCTAAATAAATAATTAAATTATTTGGTTGTTTTTTGGTTTTGTTTTTTTTTAATAGGTGCTTAGAAAATAGTATTCCATCTCCAGCCTGTGGATTGACTGTTTTGTCAAAATTTCAATAACATTCTGAGTTCAAGCCAAAATTTCCATTTGTAAAATGTTTCAATTGCATATAATGTGTGCTAATGGAAGAAAGGAAATCTTTTTTTTTCTCCTTCACAGAAAACATGTTTTCCTGATCAACAACAGAGTACTTATATGTTACAGAATCACAGAAACATTTAGGTTAGAAAAGACCTCTAAAATCATTGAGTGCACCATATCTTTGTGTACAACAGTATTTGCACTTTTCTGCATAAGCATGTGTATATGTTGGACTTGATGATCTTAGAGGTCTTTTCAACCTAAGTGATTCTGTAATTGACTATAGATGTAAAAATAATTTCAAATATGTATGTGTATATATATGTATATGTGTGCATTTGGGTATCTCATAAAACCATAGAATGGTTTGGGTTGGAATGAACCTTAGAGATCACCTAGTTCCAACCCCCTGCTGCAGGCAGACACAGCTTTCCCTAGACCAGGTGGTTCAGAGCTCCATCCAGCCTGGCCTCAAACAACTCCAGGGCTGGGTATGTGTGAATGCTGGGTGTAGATATATGTGAATGTGTACATATACATGTTTGTAAATATATGTATGTGCATACACATATGTTTATACAAATACTTTCATACATGTAGACATGCACATACACACATTTAAACCACTTGTTGCTGTTCTTCTGCATTTCTATTACAGACATCTCTTTCACAGTGTTTGAATGTACTATATTTAGAGAAAAAAATTGTTGTAATTAAGCAAATTCATTAGAGTTTTTAAACTATTTATCTGTTTATTTATTTAGAGATCGAGTCCTGTTTCTGTCAAGTCTCTTTTGCCATGGTCCTGATGTGTGATAAGAGTGGACACTAATGTCTCATTGAAGGTTCCATTGAAAGCGATGCAAATCAATTGTAACATTTTTTAATTGCATTAGATGGACATGAATGGGCGTGTCAGTACTAAACAAATTGGATTACCAGAAGTAACTAAAAGTTACTTGAATGCAAGGGTAATCTTCGTGTAAAATACAGATGTCTGTAAACTGCAAATGATTTTGAATAGTCTGAAAAAAGCAAAAGGTTTCTACCCAGTAAAAGGATGTCTTGGAGCATCCAGTACATAGAAAAATTAGGACTGTAAGTGGTTTTATGGTCATAATGGATAAAATTGCTAAGGCAATTATATGATATGGTTCCAAGTGGCAATGGTAGACTGGATTTGGTGCCCTTGGTCTGTTTCTCATAATTCATCTGTTGTAATTCTCAGTGGCTTCTCCATGGACACCCCCTT
>VWZG01004559.1:0-71205 GCA_013396735.1 Grallaria varia
GCGAAGCCAAGCCATGATTCTTATTCCCTGAAATGAAATAAATATTTATGTGCGATTTCACCAGACTGTTTTGGTCAATGTTATGATACACCAAATTCTTAAACAGACAAAGTAAATGTTGGAGCAGATAGGGCATATTAATTTAGCAAACGTGATGACTGACTGTTGCAATGAATAAATTACTCTTTTCTTTGCCTATGTTCAAAATATCTTATGTTTGGACAAGTATTTTATTTTTATTTGCTGTTATTTTTTAAAAAATGAAAGGCATTAAGAGGTACCAACTAAGATTTGTTGGAATAAATGCTATGATCCCAGACTGAAAATGTAATATATATATATATACATGTTTCGAATTCTGTTTAAACTACATTTATGCTTAGGGACATGTAAGTTTGTTTTTGTATGAATCACTAAGACAATAATTCCGCATTCTCATTTCTTTCCCTCACTGTAACTCTGCACTTTACCTACTCCCATTACAATGTAACATCATGATCCTAAGTACTGTCAAATAACATGTCAAATATAATACCAAATAAAATACTAATACTGCTAATTGCTACTGCTACTAAAGAAAGCTCTAAAGCCTCTTAAAATGTAGCTTCCAAAGGAGTAGTGAATGACATCACTTAACAGCATAAATTAATCCTTGTTCAGTTTTGTGCTTACAAGGTTAAACTGCAAACCAGCAGCTGCATAAGCTCATTAAAAAAGCCTTATTCTATCTATCTATTAGTGGCACAAAAATCTTAAGTACACCCATACCCAAAATTGAAGTAATTTGACATTAGCAAATATGACTCAGACGTATAACACACTTTTTTTTTTCTTCCTTTCCTTTCCTTTCCTTTCCTTTCCTTTCCTTTCCTTTCCTTTCCTTTCCTTTCCTTTCCTTTCCTTTCCTTTCCTTTCCTTTCCTTTCCTTTCCTTTCCTTTCCTTTCCTTTCCTTTCCTTTCCTTTCCTTTCCTTTCCTTTCCTTTCCTTTCCTTTCCTTTCCTTTCCTTTCCTTTCCTTTCCTTTCCTTTCCTTTCCTTTCCTTTCCTTTCCTTTCCTTTCCTTTCCTTTCCTTTCCTTTCCTTTCCTTTCCTTTCCTTTCCTTTCCTTTCCTTTCCTTTCCTTTCCTTTCCTTTNTTTCCTTTTTTTCCCCATTCTTTATTTTATTTTCTTTTTTCTTTCCTTTTTCTCCCCTTCCCTTTATCTGGTGAATAATATAAGCATGTATTTGCCTGCACCTTTTTATGAATTATTGTCACTGTCTTCCTCAGACAATATAACAGGATACAATATATGAAAAAAACACAATATATCCAAAGGATGATGCAGATTTTCTCTGGACAGGTAACAGTCTAAGTGGGCTGTGATCCAGATTGTTTGTTTCTAGCAATTCCTAATTCACAGAAGAACACAACAGAGAAATTAACAAGGAAACCCCCAAGACAAGAAAGAGACATTTCTAGAGATTTTAGTGCGTCAATCTTTCTGGAACATAAAATAGTGAAAAAAAGAAGAGTTCAGAGTTGAAGCAGCAGACTTGTTCATTATTAATTGTCTTAACAAAAGTGGCATGTACATGTCAACATTCATTAGAAAATTCGAAGGATATTAATCTGTTTAAGGACTGTCATATTACAAAGCCTACCCAATGTAACTGTTTAGAAAAGATCATACGCAATTTTTAGTGGGCTGTCTACCAATTCTACTAATCACCTTAGATGAGAATCAAGCCTAGTGATTACAGAACAGTTCCTTTATCCATGTTTCAATATTTATTTACATTCATTTTTGCATAATTGAAGTTAATTAGAATAAACTGTTAAGAAGTCAGTAACCTGGCTTCAGCAGAAAGTTTAATTTCATTTTACAGAAGTATCTTCTGTATTTTTCTTCTATTTCTATCCATCAAGTTTATGTTCTCTTTAGTCCAGTGCAATTCTGCTCATTTTCACTGTCAGTGAGAAGCAGTGTTTTCTAAAGAAGAGATGAACTTTTGCCAACTTTAAGAAGTGATTAACACAAGATATTCAGGATGGAATTTCAAAGAAGTGGGGGAATGGGGTTTGGGAATAAGGTTTAGTCACTACTTCAAAAGATACACCCATGCATAAGTGGATCTGCAGCTAAGCTCCCTTAACTGGGGGACGCATCTAATACAATCCCCTTAAATTATTTTAATTTCACATAAGCCTTCTCTTCTCACCTCTCCTTTTTTCAAGTACACTTTAATCAGGTAAAGTACTGCTGAGCTTACAGCTGTGTATTGATGTTGATTAATTTTAAGTCTTTCACTATGCTGTCATTAGAGGGAAGGTAAGACAGCGAAGACAGAAATGGGAAAGGACATATGTGCAGAGGAGGGGATTGTGTAGCCATTGCTAGAGGGGAAGCCCAAAAGCTGAGTCAGGAGAAGACCTTCCAGCTGAAGTGTTGACAGTGAGGGAAAGAAAGACTTGAAGCTATGACCAAAACACCAGAACAACACAGCAAAAGCACCTGAGAAACAAAGCCATAGTATCAATAAAGATATTCCTATCACCAAAGAAGAGAAGAGAATAATATGTCAGCCTTAAAAAGTAAAATGAAAATTTCAATCAGTTACTTTTTATAAATAGACTTGGATTACATTGTTTCCTTGGCTACTTGGGCCTGTTATCATTCTAGGGTATATGATGCATATATAAATGGTTCATGATGACTGCATTTAATGATAGCCCCCAAACACTAAAAATTTTGGAGGAAAGGCTCTAGAGCCTTCCATACAATAAGAATTATCTAACTTATTTAAACTGATTTATTGCTAGGAGCCCTTTGAAAGCAGATACTGAAGTCATTCTGTGTTGCTGACCATTTAACTGCATTGTCTCTTCTCAAACTTTTCCTGGTGTCCTTGTGTCAGCAAGATTAAATAACACTGACAGTTAAAAGCCTTGCTTTAACTTGCATAGATATGTCTGGAGATCCATGCCAGAGTTGTTGCTTGACAACCTGATCCTTTGAACTCAATCTGTACTTGATCTTGCACCTCTGTGTTGCCATGGCTCCCGGATTAAATAATGTAACTATTTTACCCTAAAGGCACACCAACAGCCAGCATATTGCAAAGATGTCTCCTTGGTTGTGCTTTCAGTTCTGGAATACTGATGCACAAACTCCCTTCATGCACAACCATGCACATGATTAAGTTTCATTTATAAACCTTCAGAATATCCTTCGGAAAAAGAAATAGAAAAGGATACACCTTGAATTTCTAAAACTCCATTAAAATGATTGTTATGATCTCCACCCATTAACCTTTATGATCACATTTTCCTCAGTTGCTGTTAAATTGCTTCCTGCAAAGTGTCAGAACAGGTGACATTGACAATAGGTTCTTCATTTTACCCACATCATCAATGGGTAAAAATGATTCTAGTAAGTCTTCATCAATAGTTATGATCCCCTAAGAAAATATTGCATCTCTCTTTCTGTAAGAGATTAGGATGGTAAAGGACATACCATTGTCAGACTGAGTGAAGTGTCCTTTGGAACATAATAAATAAAATAAAACATAAAATAACAATGCATGTTATCTGTTAGGAATCTAGGATCATAAAAAGGTTCTTAATATAAACTTTTTTTTTGTCACAGAAAACCATGTTAATTTAAAGGGTAGCAGAAATACATTTTCCTATGAAAGGTTGTGACTGCAGGAAGTGATTGAAAGTTTTGCGATGCCATGTGGTACTTGTAAAGTCATGATTGCTAGATATAGAATATACATTTTAAAGTATTTTTGAATGTTTATCACACTAGCTTAGATTCAAACTGTGAAATATGCAGTCATGGTGGCAAACATTTCCCAGCAGTCATAATATTTTCAAAGAACTACCTGTAGTGAAGCAGAATATTCATCTGAAAGGAGGGCAGGGGGCATTTAGTTTTAATTACAAAACATTTGGTTGTGTAATCAGAGAGGAAAACAGGATGAAATAAATTTAATTGGATTTTATATTAAATATTTTGATAAAATTATTTTTCTATCTTTATCTATTCCTTTATTTTTATTTGTTTTCTTCCTCCTTTTTGGTGAGTTTTTTTTTTTAATTATTATGAAAATTTGGACCTTTTAGTCCTTCTATATTTTTTTGGAGACAAACATGAACATATTTTAATGAAAACTTTTAATTTTGACAAAAAAACCCTCTATCCTCCATTAATGGGAAATATAGAAACAATTTTTCTGGTAAGTCAGTGTTGTCATTCACCTGTTTTCTGTGAGACACTGCTCTCGTGTATGTCCTGAAAGCATCATTGCAAGTTAAAAGGAAGGATGTATGTCTGATGCCAACAATCAGCACTACAAATCCATACATCAACTCATAAGCAGAAGCGGATCATTTTTCAAACACTAAGTACTCCCAGCTATCTATGACTTGACTCTGAGAGTTAGATGCCATTTGCTATCAGATATAACATCCTGTTGTAGCACAACGTTGCTTAAAAAGACATTCAGACAGTTTAGATTTTTCTTCATCAAGGAATACAAAATTTTTTCTCAACTGAAGGGTAACTTCTTTTTTGTGATATTTATAACTGCTCTGGGAGTATTCTCTGCCCTCTGCCCCTGTGACATCTGCTCTTTTTTAAAAGGCTTTTGAGCATACATTATTTCAGCATCCGAGACATGCTATTGTTTCAGTCAGTGTTCCAGTAGGATGCTCTGTTACTGCCAGTGCACAGATAGGTCCCATTCAGCTCAATGTTAGATAACATAGATTCCTGAACACGATTGCGGAAACAGAGAAAAACCACATGGCTAAGAAATTAGTCTCTATCATATCTAGTACTTTTACCACATTCATATCTTTGAATTTATAGGGCTTACAAAAGCCTTTCACATAAAAGGTACAAGATAACGGACAACTGTGTTCTTCATGCTGGAGAAGTTCATCAGATATAGTACTGATTCGTAATGATGAGAAAGAAGGGACTGTGGTGGAAATTTTTTCTTGGGTTTCTGATGCTTTTTTCCCTGTCTTGGAAAGCAAGATAGTAGTACTGAAATAATACTGGATAATACTGAAACGATTAAGATTAATTTCTTAATTAAACTATAACTATTCTGCGCTATTATGGTACATATGATCTTGTAAAGAACATTTAAAATTTCACTGTTTATCAGTCTGTGGCAGTTCCTTGCATCCACAGTTTTTTGGCTGTTGATACTGTTGAAAACAGTCTATTATGTGTAATCTACTGCCCACATCAATACTAATATACTTAGCATTAATCTTCCGTGTTGTGTTGCAAGAGCTCTGACTGTCCTGCCTCCTCACCAAAAGCTTGTTTGCCATCAATCAAGCCATCATGACATACTTTTTTTCCATTGATTGAGACATGATTCACAGGATCCCCTTCTTATAAATGCAGCAGTAGGAACTCCGGAACTGCCTGACCCAGTGCTAGGGTTTCCCCAAAAGGAGAGATTTCTCAGCGCAGCAATAAAACCTAAACGAAACAAATAGGCAAGATAAAGCTGTAAGTTTAGTGTTTGGATTTTTTGTTTGTTTGTTGTGTTGGTTTATTTTTTAAATACAAAAAACCTGCCAGCCCTGTTCTACATGGGACAACCAGAATTGCCAGCTCTGTCTCTTTGGTAACTTGAGGCAAGGATGTTTTTTCAGCCTGAAAGTCAATCATCAATCTTGTGATTTCTAGTCCTTCCAGTCATCATTCAGTACTATGCTTCCCTTTTTTTTTTTTTTTCTTTTTTTGTTTGTTTGGGTTTTTTGTTTGTTTTTGTTTTGTTTTTTTTTAATTCCCCAGGAGCAGGACAACTTTGACCACATTCTCCAACAGAGCTGCATTTTGGGGCAAGAGCTATGGGCTTTGCTCTCTCTCTGTCACCCCTGTACTGAAGCAGGCAGCTCCAGAGGTATCTTGGCCATTCCCCTTTCCAAACTTTTGGCTTTATCTGTGTCACCCATCCCTCATGTGTTTCAAGTAAGACTCCATGTGACAGAGACAGGAGGGAGGGAAGAAGGAGGCTTTGAAGGTAATGTGGGTTTTTTGTTTTGCCCTACAAACTGTTTGTAAAAGGTATCCGTTGATGCCTCTGACCCTCTCCCATGTCCATGCCTGTCTGTCACCTCCTCAGTGGAGGAGGAATACATTGCAAAAGACCTTACATTGGCTACGTATCACCTACAGATTGGAGAGAGACCAAAGTATTTCTCTCTGGCAGGGTTTTAAAGTACTGGAGGTTGGCGTTTTCCCATCACAAGGAGCAGGTCAGCAGAAGATAACCAAATTTCATTATTTCATGTAGTCACACCCTGAGAACTGGTGACTTTGAAGTGTTATACTAAGGGGTTATTTGTATTGCTTTATAAAACTTTGATACTATAGTTGAAGGAATATCAATCAAGTTAATAACAAGGTATGAAAGAAAGCTGAAAATGAGGACAGAGAAGGTAGGAGTTGGCTGAGTTTAACCAGGAGGGAACAAAGAAGTTGTTAAGGAAGACAGCAAAATGCTTTCTGAAACATAAGAGTTAAAAATGCCAGTTGTAGTTTCATCCCAAAAGAAGAAATATAATTCAGAGAGTAAGGCAGGCAACCCAGACTCTGGTGGGTCAGGAGCTCTATGCAGCAACTCAGGCTTGTGTTTAACTCCCCTTTCCTCAAAAAGACAGGGCAGAATGGAGTCTGTGTGAATAAGAACCTTAATTAGTAATTGTTTCCTATTTCAGTGAGTTGCACTCAACCTGTCACATTGTGTTGTGATGGTCATAATTGCACTGGTGCTAAGTTTAACATGGGGGGAAACTGCATTTTCTGATAAAAGATGCCAGATAGAAAAGAATCAGTTTCCAGGTGTCTGAGGGGAGACCATTACCCCGTGAATGCAAATTTTATTGTAGGTTTGATCTCAGTGGGAAGAATGCACTTGTATGACAAATTGAGGAAGCAGCAAAAAAAGGGGATTTAAAATTTACAGAATATTAAGAAACCTTGTTTCAAATAAATGAAGACATGGAGCTTTATCTTTCAGTTGCATGTTTTTTCACTGGAAGCGCTCGAACTAAACAACTGAGTGCACAACAGCTACTAGGATGTGTGCATGCACAAGGTGGTAGTTTGCATATAAAATCTGGGTGAGAAGAGTTTAAAAGACCAGACTCTTGAATGGTAGCCTAGAAATGGATGGCAGACTGCAGATGGGAGAGTATGCTGGAGCAGAATGCTTGGGTAGTGCTAACGTTTCCAGTACTTTTGTCCTATTTAAACACCTGTGTCATCTGTTTGCTGCACAGTTAGGAGATGCCTGTGATGCTACAGCTCATATTTCCAGTGGATACAAAACCTCATGAAACGTAAGATGAGTCTAACAGAGCTACAGCTTGATTATGTTCAGAGAATAATTAACTGTACTTCCCCACATACATACCTCTGAAATGATACTGGTGATCAACAAGCAAACAAACTCTGTCAGGGATCACAGCATACCAGGTCCTACTGCCTCTGGAGCTGAAACTAACCAGAACTCACTGCAGAGGCATGATTTTTCTGCATTGCCATGTTTCTGTCTCACTTTAAAATCAGTTGTTTTTTTTACTAGAAATCCTTTTAAGAATTTCCAAACAAGAACATGGATTTTTCTGACAGTGAAACTTTCTTGAATTATTAAAAAAAATTATAACAATAAAAAAATAAAAAAGAATTGGTGCCATGTGATGCTGCCTGTTGTAGTTCTAGCTGAGAAGGAGATGGGCTGACATCAGAAGTTAGTGACTGCTATAAAGAATGGTTGTATTAATTAATACCATGGTGATTTCATGTCTACCTATCACTGTGTTATTTAAAAAGTGAGAAAATCTGAGTATTGCTCAAAATAAAATTTAATATATTTTGATTTCCCTCCAGAAGGCAAAATATGTATGCAAAATATGGGCTTTCTCAGGGTGCGTATGTGTGTGGGAGGTGGGTTTTTTGTTTGGTTGTTGCTGCTGCTGGTTTGTTGGGGTTTTTCTCAGTCAAGGGAGCACCCATCTCCAATGAATACGATTTTTGACTTTGTGTTTGGATTGCAAATTAAAAAACTCAGATTTTGAGATATCTGATAGTTTTTCCATACCATCCAAACCTGTGTTTCCCTGCTTACCTCACATGAAAAATTAATACTGAATCCTATGATATATATATACATAACTCAAATAACCTTGATGTGAGAAAATTCCTTTAAATATGTCAGATATTTCTAGTTTTTCCAGACTAAGTGAGAGGATACAGTATGCTAATTTAGAATAAAAACTCAAGGAATGCTTCTGATAAATGGATACTAACTGCAAATTTGGGCAAATTATTTCAAAAGCACTGATTAAATATTTCTTATGAATAGTTCAATAGACATCAATGTTGAAAATAATAAATATAAAAATTAAATTCTGCATGGATTTTCTCATCTAATCATGGTACTACAATAGCCCATTTTATGTATTGTATAATCTTTAAAAGACACAAAAAGGGGCCCAGAGTCCTGTGGTTTTTTCGGAGACAGAGTAAAAAATTCAAGAAAGTGCTTGGTCTACATTTTTAGCTCTCATTTTCACTGGTCTTTCTTCTTCTCTCTGCTAATCCAACATGTTTTCTGGTATAGAAGATCTGGTTTTGTCTTTGCAGCACTCAGAGAAAGTTATAGTGGAGTTGTCTTATTTGAAGGAAAATATGAATATAAAACTGTATGAACTGTAATACCTTGAGTTATTCTTTTGGAAATATTTGTATACATTTTCAGGAGGTAGTAAGAAGAGAAAATTCTATTTAAAAATCAGTTTTAATTTTGATAATTTTACTGAACACAAAGTCTGTCATACAGCTCAAGAAATAAGAACTGTACCAAGGCAACTGTGGAGTGATAGAAGCCTCCTGTTTGACAAGTTTTCCTGTTGAAGAGAGAAGACCAAATACCTTGGAGAGTTTTAGACACTTAGAAGTCAGTTAATTTCAATTTAATCATAATTTCATCAATTTGAGTCCATGGAACTTTAGCATCTAAATGTCTTTGGGGAATCTGAGTCAAAGAGACTCAACATATTTAATATCTACATTCTGCCACACAGATTAACACCTATAAAATGTCTCTGGGACAAATTTACTCAACTGCAAAGGAGTCATTATTTTGCTTTATGGCATTGCTATAGAAGTTGCTTTTCTTAATTAAACAGGGATCTTCATTAAGTCATAGATTTTGATTTTTATCATCTATGATTTAGTGATGCTATAACAGAATCACAGAACAGCTGAGGTGGGAAGGGACCTCCAGAGTTCACTTGGACCAATTCCCTGATCAAGCAGGTCCACCTAGAGCCAGTTGCTCAGAATGGGGTCCAGACGACATTTCAATATCTCCAAGAATGGAGAAACCACAGTCTCCTTGGGCAATGTGTGCCAGTGTTCAGTCACACTCACAGGGAAAAAAAAAAAAGTGTTTCCTGATGCTCAGAGGGAACCTCCTGGGTTTCCCTTTGGGCCCGTTGCCTCTGGTCCTGTCACTGGGCATCAGTGAAGGGAGCCTGGCTTCTATCTGCCTTAGCCGTCTATTCCTACACATAGAAATATGCATTTAAAAGACACGAATATAACTATTTATCTCAGAGTTATACCTCTTGGAACCTGTCTTGTTTAGCATATGAGTGCAACCGATACTGTTGTCTTAACTGGATATTTTAGAGTTTTTGTTATAGGAAGTATAAACAAAAAACCAGTTCTCATTTAATTCTTATATGTTTCATGTTTCCCATTTTCTATAAGTAATTATCCCAGTACAATATTAATTCTGTTTCTGCAGGTGTGCCCTGGAATTTAAGCTGGTTTCCCCAAAATGAAAAATATATATACTTCTATTCCAGAGCCCAGTGGAGCATAATAGGTTCCAGCTGAAGTGAAGTATCACCTCTACTCTAGGACTTCTGTTAGTTCCTGGATAAGAAAGGGCAATTAAAGCTGGGTTGTTTCTGTATAGAGAGTGAAATGAGACTCAAGTGCATCTAAAGGATTGCACATAAATTCTTTCCCTTCCTTGAAGTACCAATATTGTTAAATTTTCACTACGACTAGATTCAATCTCTCTATAATTTTTGCTACTTGTTCATGTAACTATACCAGTTTGATTCCTGCTAGGAAATAACTATAGGTATTTTTTCTTCATTTTACCATGTCCTAATCTCTATAGGTGTTTGTACCTCTTTTGTTCACCATGATTCCTGTGTGCATTTTTATGGAACAAACCGTTTGTAGAAACATACACAGCAGAATTTCCATACAGTGTCAATTTATACTTAATGTGTTTTTTCATAAACGTCTTTCATCCCAGGGTTTAATTTGTATATTGCACTTTATGACTTTGAGATGTTAGTTTGAAATTTGTCCTTCAGATTTCTCTTCTACTTTTCATCAGTCGTTACTTAGGAGAAAGAACTGTAGCACACAGCAAAGAGCAACATCTGCAATGGCAACAGCAGCAGCAACAACAATGCAGCTTTCCTAGCCGTGCCCATGATAATATGTAAGATCGACACAGATGTGTTATTTGCAAAGTTCCAGCTGCTGGCACTTCTTTTCTTGTTGACTATAAGCAAATGAAAAAGAAATGAAACAGATTATTTCTGTGACACACTACTTACTTCATAGATATTTCAGCAGACATAAGGGCACATTTCATAGCTGAATATATTTTGCCCTTGGATACATTCAATTTGTATTCATTTTAGAATTTATCCTGTTAATTAGAAAAGGTTATAAGATTAATAACTAGTCATTGCTAATAAATGCAATGGAATATGAGCTTCAGTTGATGTTTTTTCCCCAAAGAGGCATAAGAGATTAGTTCATACAAATCATAGTGGGCAGTATATCCTATCTTTCAAAACCAGTCTTTATGTTGCTTTATAATCTCTGAATCATTTCTAAAATCCCTACCAGAAAAGCCAACAAAACCCCAGCAAACCATTCTCTACGAGCAGAAAATGATACATTGCAATTTCACACACTCTTATAGAAGAATTGATTTTCAAGGAATTCTTTGTAGATGTGAAATGATAGATAGCTTAGAAACATACAAAGAATACCACAGCTTGTGAAATTACTCTTATTTGACAGTAGTGTTAACTACAAGATTGGATTTTTTTCCACTTTCCAGAGCATTAAACTGACCTACATAATTTTTGAGATTCATGATGATGGTGACCTGGAAGGGCAAGGTGCTCTCTGTTGAGTGAGATGCTCTGTTGAGCAAGATCACAGTGCCCAAACTCCAGTTGATGAGAGAAGGTCGAGCAGAGTCCTCTTCTTTGTGGCCACCCAGAGTGGTGTTCACCACACAATGCTGTCAGAATGACCTCTACATAGGTGATAGGTTCCTTTCTGGGACAGGTTTCTCAATCCGATCACTCACATATGAAAAAAGGCTATTAAGGTTGAGAATTTCTCGAGGCTGGGAGGTGAATCATCCACTACGCCCTATATCCCTAATCATTTTACTCCTCATTTACTGAACTAACCCCTTTTCCATCTGTATTGATCTTTCCCCAATGAAATTTGGAGGGAAATGCTCCAAGATGGTGCAGAATACCCAGGTGCTCTTAACATATAATCTGAGTCCAAGGACACTAACACATTCATAGCTGCTTTGACAAGATCTCCTCTCCAGTGCAGGTTCAGGAGAAAGAATAAAATTTTTATATGAATGGAATGGACAGGTCAGATTTGAATCTTCTCACATCTCAGTCATAGTTCAGTCAGTTTAGTTTATCATGACATTTTCTTCAACTGATACTGCAGGAAAAAAAATTACAACTTTATAAATATAGAGATAGGAAAGAGCTCAGAAGCTCATCAACTCTCCCTGCTACTTGTAAATTTTCCGAAGATTTCCTCTGATATTTTTTAAACTGAAAGCAATTAACTAAACCTATCTTTTCCAACCTAACATGTTCATTTCAATATATAGACCTCATTCAGATTAAAAAAAACTGAAACAAAACAAAAAACTCGAAGGAAATATCCACATACAGACATTTAAATACAGGTGTCAATAATAGAATCCTAGCTCACAGATAAGATGTTTCATGAAACGAAACATTTGCTGATATGTCCTTTTGAGAGAGTGTCTAAAGGGCAAGTCAAGAACTGAGAGTTTTGCACAATTCAGGATTAAATTTAGATGAATTTTTCAATTTTAAAATGTTTTAGTAATTTTTGAAATTTAGTAATTTTTTAGTTGCGATACATGCCTTGCTCAGTTATGGAAACTGTAGGATTTTACCTGCAGAA
The DNA here is from genome assembly GCA_013396735.1 of Grallaria varia. NCBI lineage: Eukaryota > Metazoa > Chordata > Aves > Passeriformes > Formicariidae > Grallaria > Grallaria varia. The sequence continues at coordinate 12,314 of VWZG01004559.1, forward strand.
AATACATGATCTTATTTGAAAGGAAAATCTGTGACAATCTTAAGAAATTGTATTCAGACAAAAAAATTCTTTGTCAGGAAGTTTTGCTTTTGATCCTTTAAATGCTTTGATATCATGAGGTTAACTCAGGTAAGGAAACTGACAGTAGGAATAACAAAGTCAAACAAATATTTATGTAATAAATGGAATTTGATAAATAATTTAGCTCCTGTAATTGGTATACCCTATATGTCACGTTAGTAAATGAAAGGATTATTGAAGGCAAGGGAAAAGTTCTGTCTAAGGCAATTGGAAAATTCAGTGGTGCAATAATTGAATTAATATCAGAAACAACTTCAGTTGTACATTCACTCATCTTTTATTCTGTTTATTGACTTTTTTTTACTGATAAAAAAAACCAGAATTTATTCCTATACTTTTCTGTGCAAACTGTTGTGGTGAAATATAAACTCAGAAATGTATGAACATATTTTCTGAAGTTTAGTCATGTATTTATATGTCCCTTTAAACAAAACACAGTCCATCTTTTGAAGACATAAAAATCTGTGTGCATTGTGGTCCCTTAAGTGTACCCACAACTTCATGTGTAAAAATAGACTTTATTAAAACCATATCATAGTTCTTTATTATAGTGTAACATCTTACTGCTTTATATAAATACAGATTATAAAACTGTTATATTAGAAATTAAATATTAATACACAATGTGCTTTCAAAACACAAGCATCAAAATACAGTTCATATTTCACTTTTAATGCTCAGCTGAAAATCCTCATGACTTTTCTAAGTAAATCTGAACAACTACTAGACATTTTCGTTTATGACTAAAGGCTATCCACATTAGTCTGTGCTGACATAACAGTTAATAGACAGATTTTGCAATATAGTTTTGAAGCACCCAAAACTACTGTGATATGGTTTATCCCCCTGCAGTGCTACAGCACTGGGTATATTGAATGGTCAAGGACAAGGAGCCTTTTAACTGTGGACTGAACTTCCACAGATTTCAGTGAGGGCTTGTAAAAATGATTGGTTTTAGGAGATGTTTTGTGCAATGTTTAAAGTTTTATTTGTACATTTGATTGCAATGTTATTACATGGACATCCAAACAAAAACTTTCTATTTTGTATTGCAACACATCTTAAATGAGATAACTGAAATACTAGCTGATTTACTTTATAGTGGATACAAGATAAACCTCATACCCTGAATTAATTCTTCTGTTTCTAGATTGTTTGTTTTACTCTAAAATTATATTTGAAAAAGAATACATTCAGACAAGACCTCATGCAGTTTTTAGGAGGAGAGAGTAGAGAATAGATATCTGCTTAATTATCAGGTTTAATTAGTGCCAGTGTTGGTCAGGTGAACATTGTTTTCATTGCAATGATTCACCCACTTTATCTTTCACAAATAGTCTATACGGAACAGCATTATCAGCTGTCCATTTTTCCAGTTGTTAATGGTAAGTATCATCACAAAGCATGCAGTTATCAAGCTTTAGATTATCAGCACAAATTATTTTTTAAAAAATTAGCAAAGTCACAATATCTTCCTGAATGGCCATACTTGAAAACTGTCATCTTTTACCAAAGCTCTGATATTAGGGCTGTGAAAAGAGATGTTTTAAGTTAGAGGAGAACAGCCTGATAATTTTCAGTGCTTAAGAAGCAGAACCAAAGGAATCCCACCTTTACAATGTAGTTCTCTTTTTTTTGGAGATTATGCATACATGTAGTGTCATCTTTCTGTGTTTTAACAATTTTTATATTTTTTTAATCACTCCTCTGGGGAAGAACAGCCAATCTGGGACATTACAAAGAGTAAAATGAGCTCCCCTCCCTTTTTTCACTGACAGGAAAAAGGGAAAAATAAAGCAGAAAGCAGAACTATTTTGCTTGTTCCTCCATCATCTACCTGCCAACAGTAACAGGAAAGATCCTTAACAATCCAGAACCTTAATAAATTCTTGTATACAAAGACTCTGCAAAAGCAGAGAGAGAACTGAGGCACAAAGGAGCATGTGATTCCAGCCTTAGGAACGATGTGAAAGAATCCCAGATGCTACAAACGTCACAGGGGTAAAGGAAAAACAGAATTACTAGTCTCATGCAGAAAGGACCAATATCGATTCTGAGATTTAGGGGCAGAATTAATTGTTGGGCTAGACATGAAGAGCTGTGGGTTCATTAAAGATTTCTGTCTCTCTTCCTCACAGACTCATCCACACTTTTTCAGTTTAGGTACCAATTATTTCTATTTCATCTTGTTGGGTTTTTTTGCTGTTCCCCCAGCAGATATTTAAGATTATGAAACATGGGCATTTGATATTTTCAGATGAGCTCACTGAATCTTAATGTCTCATATTTTCATGTGATTACAGAAGCATTCTGATCACAGAGAATTCATCTCTAGGAGAGATGAAAAAAAAAAAAAAACCACACCAAAAATGCATTACCTGTCCTTTTATAACATATACATTTACATGTATAAGATGTTTCTGCCAGAGGCATTTTAAATTATCATTCATTCTTCTCTTTAATTTCATAAAATCTTCCTGTGCCAATATTTTACAGGCTTGTAAGTGGAAGCTGACAGTGAAGGCATGACTTGGTCCACCATGAAGCAGTGTGCTCTAGCGAGTGTAATTCTTGAGAATCTATAAATGTCAAGACTGTTAACTATTTAACTGTTCATCAAAGCATGTCAGAAAAGAGAGCAAGTTTGTTCTCTGAAGAGGTGCTCAATCAGCTGTGACTGACAGCTCCTTTTTGTGCCATGGATTTATGGCTTTGGGAAGTGTATTTTTTTTTTTTTATTTATTTATTTATTTATTTATTAATTCAGGAGCCCGGAAGCATTTTGCAAGGTATCTGGCATGATATGCCTCTCTTGTGATGAGACCAGGTTTCAGACACCCTCGACCAAGACATGTGCTGCCCCTTAGAAGATCCACATCTAGAGCTGGATCACTGTTCAGCTGTGGTAGCCCGTAGCTGGCTGGGGTGTTAAAGCCCACCCTTGCAGTTTTTGATACAGCTTTACTTTTGGGGAAAGCCCTACCAGGTATAAGAAGCTTAATGAGGCCCACAGTTTTCTGATATCAATTTCAGGTCTTTGAACTGAGGACAAGACAAGACTGAAGAACCAGTATAGAGCATATAAACACATTTCTGATACTGCTGTTGTCCTCGTTCAGACATTTCTGATAAGGGTGGTCTGTGAATAACAATATCCTGTTGACCTCTCTTAATAATTGTGCTACACCAACGTGCTAAGATCTGAAACATACTTTGAAAATGTGACTCTTAAATAGCTGGAGGGCAGTCTAGTTGAGCAAGTTGTTGTAGGTTGTCTAAGGACTAGGAAAACTCTACACAACATTCCTGTGGTGCTTTATGGAGGAAAATGTTCAAATGTGTCATCAAAAGTTACATAATGTGTACTGAATAAAGTGCTGCTATTGACTGCTTCTTATACACATACTCAGCACGCAAATAGCTTAATTGACTTATTAGAAAATGCAGGTTGGAAGACAACAACCATGGGAAATGAATAGTGTATTGCATAAGAACTGCTTATTTGTGTGAAGAGGAATTTTGAAGAGACAGTTAGATGTAAACTCTGGACCAGACAGCTGTGGCCACTGGAAAAGCAAAGCATCTGCACCTGGTATGACATGAGTAGGGCAGAGCTGCTGAAATGTCCTGGAGACAGGATAGTGGCCAGTGAGGCAGAGCAAACAGTAGCTGGTGGAAGAAGAGGGCCCTGTAGGGACTGACCAATGATAATAATGTACATATGGTCTCTTTTTTTGTTCTTCAATGTTTTGATATTTCTCTGGCCATTACCCTTCTCTGGACCAAACAGCACATCCTTATACCAAAAGGTCTGAGATGTACCCACAGATGAAGCAGTAAAGTCATTCTGCCCCTGTCCACACTACTACAAGTGCCCCATTCTTCCTTCCAGCCATACATCAGGAAGCCAAATAGTTCAGTTTTAAACAGGGCAAATGCTTGCACTTCTGTTAAGAGGGTTCTTTGCAGCCTTCTATAAACTTTATCAGGGAGTTTTCCCAGTGACCAGCATTCCCATCATGCCTTTTCCACTCCCACCCCCACAATTCCTGCGACACATCTTTTGCATAGTACCACCCAGGAAAAACAACCCCCTTATGCAACTGAAAGTATTGTTTCATCTTCAGTTTCTTTCTTTGCCAGAGGCCACAGGAGGTTATTACGAACAGGTGGTGGTAGCCAAAGTCCTAGATTTTGCTTTATTATTTGTGTGCATTTACAACCTTCCTGTGTGCCAGTCTCATTTAGTCAGTGCTACAGGCAATCTCTGTCTGTACCTAAAATATCTTTAACAGCTGCATGTAGGGAACAATCACAGGGGAAGGGAAAGAAGCATACAAAAGCAAAAGGCAACTTATAAAGGAATTGGAGCCAGAGGAATTCAGGACTGGGGTTCTTTTATTACCTGAAAGGACACATATTTTGCAGAACATGCAGAGTCTGCTTTTACTGATTCTATTTTTGTTGATATTTTTTCTGTTGCCATTGTTTGCTTAAAATAATTTCTCAGGAGATACCTGGTGGCTGCTGGCAGCAAATGTTAGCAAAGAAGCTCTGAAACTGAAAAATAGGGTTATTCTCTACAGAAGACAACTACTTTATACAAGCACATGAAATATCTGTGAATCTTGGCATTATATATTGGGAAGCGTGACAGGTTCCTATAAAATCACAGACACAAACAAGAAAGAGTGTGAAGAAAATATTTTTCTCTCTTTTCAAACCTTCAGCTGGAAAGACTGGGAGGTATTATCTTTTATGTCTTTTTCTAGTACTCACTGGAATGTTCACATTTAAAAGTTCTTTTCTGTTCTTTCTTCCCAAAGTCCTTGTAGCACTTATTATCTCACAGAGTTTGCCTTATCCCTTTCCTGCCACCCTGTCACCACTTCAAAAATTGTTAAGCTAGGGCTGAGAAAATCATTCACTCTGTGTAATCCCAAAGCAGAGACCTTAAACTGGCAAACAGAAACCAATTTATAACCTCTTTAAGAACTATGCCTGCATCTGTTTCCATCCTTTTCCTTACATTTTCAGCTTGCTTGTATGTGTTTAGGCTGAGGAATCGGACAGAAAGTGCAGTATAGTCCAGTCAGGACACCCCATCAGGACTGCCTGACATCCCAGGCCAGCCCGCCTATTTCAGATACTTGTCTAAATCCTGATTAATTTCCTCCTTTCCCCCACTCATGCTGCAGCTTTGAGATCATAACAGAAACAGGTTTCAGGATGTCCTAGTTTCCTGAGGGATAAAATTAAGTAATTTTCTCATCTCAGAATTGTAGGATGGTGAGCAGGTTATAAGATTCATGTTGTCTCCACTTGCAGTGTTTTTATTTGTTCAACATGTTGGTTCCCTGAAACTCTAATTGGAAGTGTATTAGAAAGGAAGTCCTAATGGGGAATGTAGAAAATAACACAGTGATTCTCATACCCAGTATAAGAAAAATTATTTCATAGTATCTATCCAATGTGTGAAGAGAAGAACATCATTTTCCCAGTTTTTTTAGTCTCATACAAGGAAAGAATAGCAGAAATATGTGCAATGTGTCCGTGATACCAGTGCAAGAGGACTCACACATGCCCACATATTTTTCTCATCTTTTCCATGTATACCTTATCTCAGTTATAAGAGATTTTTACTTTCTTTGTCTCTGAATTTTTTCTGACCAAGTATTTGTCTACCCTGTCATAAAATTCTCCAGTAACTGGGATTCTATAACCTGCCTAAGTGATCGTTCTGGTGCTTTACTAAATATTCTTAATTCATACAATTGCCTCATAATTCCAAATAGAATTAAAAAATGAAAAAACCACCCACAGACCCCATTGCTTCCAAGTAATTTTTACTTATCTCTGGCAAGATTCTTCTAACTTACATTTAGATGTCTATAATAAAAATATTTAAAGCTGTGCTGATTCTTATTGGCTCCTTCTACAGCCAATGGAGAAAATTAAGCACTTCTAGGCTTCTATTCATCTGATCTATTTTAGCTAATCAGTAAGATTAATCATGACCTGGAATTTTCTACCTCACTCACTTAGCTAGAGAGGGACCTCAAGTAAATTAAGACATAGAGCAGGAGTTTTACAATTACTTTGGCAAGTTTTATCTAGAGGAGAACACAAGAACAGTGTTACGACTTAAGGCTTATGAATTTCTGAATTAAAGCCAATCTTACCTATGGTGTCCAGAACCAGCTGATAATGTCACAATAGCTGCTCAGATATCTGAGATAAATCTCATATCTAATAGTCAGTTCGAGTATGAAAAAAAAACCAACAAGTAAAGAAGAGGAAAATATAAATGAACATAAAATAAAGATGCCCAAGGGTTTTTACAAATTTATCAGGACAGTAGCCATTATGAAACCAGAGAGTAGACGCATGAAATTGTGAAAAGGTGAATGAAAATACTCATGAATCATACAATAAATTAATTTTTTTTAAAGAACCTGGAATTTAATTAAGAACTGGACTGAACTAAACTAATGGAAATCTTAGCTCTTATAATAAATGTTGGGGAAACTTTCAAACATTAATGTTTTCAGAGACATAGAAGTGATGTGAGCGCCTCTGAATACACCCTTTGATTTACCCTTCTCATATCATTGTGCAGCAGTAGCACGAGGAATTCAAGACAGCAGAAAGTAATGTGAAGACTTCAATAAGGACACCCTTTGTGCAAGATTCAAGCCAATGAATGAAAAAAATAAAGAAAAAGAAAATTCTTGTAAGTTTCTGTTTCATGATAAGATAAATTTGTTCACTTTTTTTGCAAGAACAAAAAGCAATTCTAAAAAATGTCATAGTTGTCAGCCCTGAAGTTGAGCATTCAAAGATTTTCCTTTTTAATGTAAAAAAACGAGTCTATACCTATTTTTTTATTTTTTCAAATTCTTATTTATCCCAAAGCCTGCCTTAGTCAATAAAAAAGAAAAAATTACCCACAGAAACAGTAAATTTCAACCTTTTTTTTTCTCTGCGTTCAACAAGAGGTTCTACTACATGAGTTCTAGAGGTTGCTTCCAGCCAACATTTCCATTACTATTTTCAGTACGCACCTTGTAGCAAGGTTTAAGAAGTGGAAAACCCATGCAAGCATCTTCAGAGAAGCTTTAAAGAAAAAGCTTTTCCACAGAACAAAACTAAAAATCAAAATCACTAATCCAGACAGAAAGACAGTCAGGTGCTTGCAAAATATTACACACATACATCTGACCTAGGCTAACTACAACTACTTTTTCATTTTTGTGGGTACTAGATTTGGGTCAAAGTGGTTTGAGGAGCACTGGGTTAGGTTAATTTTTATTTCCTACATCTAAAATAAAAATATGTAAACACAGAAGGCAACAAAAGGTAAATGCTACGTACACATTATCAGAACTTGCTTCGTATTACTTCTTGTTGAGTCACTAGAAGTGGACACTTTTTTAAGTGAAAGCCTGGCTGCACATTTTTGCAGCTCTCTGTGCTGAGAGGCGCTGAGGCATCCTAGAGGCTGACTACGGGGACTGCTGGAGTATAAAAATAACTGGAGAAGAACACATTTGATTAATAAATATAAACACCTCACTAACTTCTGAACTGTGAATCAACAAATGAACACTACTTAGCTGTAAAAGATTGAGTTCTAAATCAAAAAATATTTGCTGAATTTCTTATCACCCAGATGAAATTTGCATTGCAGATAAGTGACACTTTGAAAGGGTCATATCAATTTTTGTGTGTCTTTCAACACTGCTGAAGCTTAATTTATGTACTGTCATTGTAGAGAGGGATGTATAATGGATTTTTAATTACTTCAAGTTTCAAAGAGCAAATGCAAGATAGTCCAGTTTCCAGACAAAGCAGGAAGAGTATTAGGAGTTCTAAAGAGCAAATTATACAGTCATGCCCTATTAAAGTTTTCTTGGGAATGTGGCATTCCTATCTTTTAAAATGTTTACATTCATTTCTTGATTCACTCTCAGGGTCCAATGTTTTATCACATTTTTAAAATGGGTAACAGGGTTGCATGCACCAAATTAACTCTGGTTTATTTATATTCCCACATACCTCTTTGCTTTTGGATAAGTAGGTTGATGTTCTATACAAAGGCAACAAAGCTCACCTATTAGACTTAGTGTTTCTGGGGGTTTTTTCCAGTCCCTTAACTAAAGAAAGCAGAAAGTTATTTGCATATTTTGAAAAAGTTCTTAGTTCTTAGATCATGTAATAAAGTACATCATTAATAGGATAAGTTTGACATGGATTTAAACCACCAAAATATATAGAACATTCTTCTTCCCTGTATCTACCAGAACTTTAATACTAAAACTGATAATCAGTCTTCTCACTTCTCCCCACACAGACATCTTTCCAAGTCTTCCGTGTCTCATTGTTTCTCTTTTCATCCTGGTTGCCACTGAAAGTACATTTGACATGGACTTTCATCAAAATAGGTAAACTTATATACGTTATTTTTAAAGTTTCCATTCATCTAAATATAGGAAGTTTTGATGATTAAACAGAGTTCCATTGTACTCTCTGAATAGTTTTGAGTTTTAGAACAAATCTGGAGTTCTTAAAAGAAAATATTTTCTTGGAAAATTTAGAGCTGTTATGCTTTTGGTTCTGAAATGCTGAAACAAACCCTGTTGGTGTTTCATCATTTGCAGTTCCATCTGGAATCCATAAGGCAAATTTGCATGCATAAAAATAAAATGTTATTTGAATATTTCAGACCTTTCATTAAAGGTTTGGTCTAATTTTTTGTCTAATCACAGATGAAACTCTAGTGGTGTTGGGGGACACTTAGATTCGGACTAGTTTATACCTAATTTTCATGTTCAGGACGACTACCTTCTCTTGGGAAAAGGCAGTAATTAATAACTCTGCTGCTCTCTCTCAAGATTATTGGAAAGTGAAACAAGAAATAAATGGATGGGACTCAAATACTTGAGATGCCTTTTAATAGGCTTTGAAGGGCTACAAGAAATGAAAAGAAAGAATTCAAAGACAAAAAGTTTGCATGCTCCTACTGTCAAAAACTTATATGATTTAGTGCAGAAACTTCCCCAGCAGAAATAAAACTGGAATGGACTTCCAAAATGAGCCTCTATATGGCAGTGACAGCTATGCTTCAACCATAAAGGAAATAAAATGTATTTTTATTACCGTGTTAAAATTTTTGAAATAGATTGGTTTCATTGTTTTTTAGAACATTACTTCATTGTGGTTCACAGCAGTAAAATTCACAATGGGACCTTTTGAAGACCCTTGGTGTCTGGGGAGCTTGGGTACAATTTAGAGGGCTTGCAATTGAGCTGTCTGTCATTCCACAGAAGGAAACCTACTACTGCTATTATTTTGAGTTATTACTGTTCGCTTCCTTTACTTTTCTAATACATACACAGTGTGCAACACAGTTGATTTCTTTTCCCAAATTAGATTTAACAGTAAATGATAGTGGTTTCACCAGAAATGTTCATTTACCACAGGGACTATGGCCACATCCGCTATCAATAACATAAAGCAATATCTGGTACACTCCAGGGTCTACTAAAAGAGGAAACAGCATCTATAGTGTCGAGTTCTTAAACCAGAAAAATATGAAATGGCAACATCATAAAATCCACCTCTGTGAGTAATGGCAGACATGGATACAAGTCTCAGGCCCAGCGTTAAAAGTATTCTATTACTTCTGCTGCTGCCTCTCCCTAGTGACTGCTGCTGCTCTCTGCAGGATGGAGAACGCAAGCTACCAACAACCCATGTTTGCTACTGTTGGCAGGCTGTGAGAGCAATACAGAAAAAGGGAAATCAGACATGTGCCATCCTTCCTGTGGAGATTTTCCAGGAGGTATTCCAACCTTCAAACAGGTATTCCCTGCTCTGAGGGAAAAGTGTGGGAAGACATTTCTGTGTTTAGGAAATAGTGCTGCAGGCTGGGCCTGGTGAAGATCTTTGGGCATAAGGCAAAGAAAAATAATTAGTTTCTTCCAAGGTTCATGATGATCGGAGGTAACTGTAGTGTGATGACATTCATGAGAACATATATTTCAAAAATTACCTTCCAGTTGAAAGAAATACTTTTTATCAGGCAGAACCACAGAATCTAAGGGTTAATGTATTTATCCTTCCGAAAATTTTTGTAATTTTCTGCAACATCAGTAGTGAAAAAGATAACAATAATAAAAAACAAAAACAAAAGAAATGAAAAAAAATCCAGAACAAAGGCAAAGAAGTCTCCCAAGGAAGTATGAAAACTCATCAACTTTTATGGACAGTTTTGAGGGGAAAAAAAAAATGTTTAGAAAAAACGCTTTGTGATTTTGTTTTTAACACTCCTAAATTAAAATATCTTCTGAAATTGTATTGTAATCATATTTTATTCTTGTCATAGTTCCATAGAATCATAGAATATCCTGAATTGGAAGGGACCCACAAGAATCATCAGCTCTTGGCTCTGGACAGGACAACACCAAGAATCACACCATGCTGTGTTGTTCAAATGCTTCTTGACTCTGTTAGGCTTTGTGCTGTGACCACTTTCCAGGGGAGCCTCTGACTGAAGGGCCTTTTTGTAATTTCCAGCCGAAAATTTTACCTGACACAGCTTCGTGCAATTCCCTTGGGTCCTATTGATGGTCTTATGGCTTCCCCTCTGAACCCTTCACCATCTCTGTGGCCCTCCTTTGGACACTCCTCTATTGTGGTGCCTGAAACTTCCTGCAGTACCCTGGGTGAAGCCACACCAGTGTAAAACAGAGCGTAACAGTCACTTCCCTCGCCTGGCTGGTGTTGCTTTGCCTGATGCCCCCCAGGACACGGTTGGCCCTCCTGGCTGCCAGGGTACTGCTGGCTCATAATAAATTTGTCATCAGCCAGAACCCTCAGGTCCCTTCCTGCAGCACTTCTTTCCGGCCTCTCATCCACCAGCCTGTACAAACACCCAGGGCTGCCCCATCCCAGGTACAGAATCCAGCACTTGCTCTGGTTAAATTTCATGCTGTTGGTGATTACCCAGCCCTGTCAGTTGAATTTGTATTCTTACTAAATGCATCAAGCATTTACCTTGCAGGTGCTTAGAGACCAGAAAAATAAGGACCAGAATAATGCAGTCAGTATGGACTATTAAAAAGTGGCACCTCCCACGACATTGCAGCTAACCTAACCTCAGAGAAGTGATAATTGGTTCCTTATACCACTACTTGTTGCTACAGCAATAAAGCTGGGAGACATCTGAGAATTACACTGCTGTCATCTTCGAGTTTTAAAATAAAAGGACTGCTAAAAAATGAGTAAGTTCACTCAAGCCCCGACTTGAAAACCCTGAGTCTCTTTGATGCAAAAAATTAAAAGGACAGCCATTTAAAAATGATCCCACAAAAGTGTACAGACAGATACCATAGATGCTGAATACGGTTCCAAGTGAAAAGACTTAGCTGGCCTGCAAACATGGGGTTATCCTATGTCCAAAGGAATAGCCAGTGAGAAAGACACACCTATAATGAAAATTGAGCAGGTGTTCTGGAGATATGCAAGTGTGGTGGATATATATTTTCACCTGATTCCAATTTGCTTTCCTGATCTGGTGTTTCTCAGGGGGTATGTGACCCCTTGAGTACTGTTTTTTTAGTATTAAGGTTTTCCTTGGTTATGAATTTTGACCCTCTTTTAATATGGGTATTCTACTCTTGTTATATACACTTGATTTATTGGGTGAACACTCATGCCAGTTATAATCAGAAATCATCCAGTCTGAGCCTGAGAATCTCTCCAGAGGAAGCCGGTACAGTTCCAGTGACAAGTGTAGTTGTGACAAGTCACTGTCATTTCCACTGGTCTTTGGTGTTACATCATTGCTGTGAGAAGAGCAATTCTTCTCTTATTCAGTAGATTGACAAGATATTTTCTCCTTTAACTAGTTTCAGTCTAGTTATAGTACTTTAATGAGTAACTGAGGGTTTTCTTACCTCAAGAGAAGGAGAACATAAATCACATTGCAGATCACAGAATCACAGAATTAGCTGAATTAGAAGGGATTTACAAGGAGCACTGAGTCCAACTCCAGCCCTGCACAAGACCATCCCCAAGCGTCACACCACATGTTTTCTAAAAAATAAAAAAAAATATAAAAAAATAAAAAGGAAAGTCTTATGGAAAGAAGTTGAAAAATAAGTCTTATTCATTTTGTCATCACTGGAATATTGACCAAAGGCCTTATGACATATGATTCACAAATTTTTTGTCTTTCTGCCTGCACTCAGAGAAAACCCTCACAACTGAATGAGTTAAGTCTGTTTTTTTGGCAAAATTTACAACTTCTTCTGAAAGAGCATTTATAAAATAACCAAGAGGATTTTCTACCAAGATCCACATCCCTTTCAGGATTTCTTTGCTATTCTTACCAGGACGTAGAAACAAACATCAGAATCAAGAAGCCATCACATCAAAGCTGTTTAGAGTGTGTTGCAGTTACAAATTCAAAGTGTGGTGCTATTACAGGGGCTCAGTATATTATATTTAATCAATACTATATCATGCTATGAACAGAGAAAAAGCTTTAAAAAATCTCCTATCTGAAAACCTAGAAGACCTGACATTTTCAGAAATATTTATAACCAAAAGTACAGGCAGAACGCCCATCAATTTGCAATCAAAACCTCATGAACAGAATTCTGCAGGAAATTGATGAACATCAGGAATATGACAAGGCACACTGAAAAGTGAGATTACAGTGACTAAAGGGCTTTTGGGACCCCTTCTTTCATTACAGCTCCAAGGCAAACTTACTTGGTACCACATCTGCAAGACAGAGAGTTTTTTCATTTTGAATCGTTGTATGTGTGAAGCTGGTACAGAAAGAGAGATAACACAAGAAGATGATTCTGCTTTCAGCTCAGAAGGCAGGGGTGTGCAAGCTTGTGGTGGTGTACGAGCTCCCAAACCTGCCATCTCTGCTTTTGCTGTCCACACAGAAATCTGGTCCAATACCAGTTCAGGGACAATGACCCTTCTGTCAGTAAGATCTGTTTCTGTTTCCACTAAGTAAAATTTTATAGTGTGGGGACACCAAAAAAAGCCAAAAAGCAAATTTCCAAGTGTTCTGACTCTTCTGCCATCCCAATGGTGCTCTCAGTGGACTGGAAGTGATATGGATCCTGTTTCATTTCCTTCACTGAGATTAAGGGGTGACACTAATTAAGGGATCACATAGAGGTGGCAACAGCATAATCTTACTGAAGGAACTCCATGAACACACGTCTTAGTACAATGAAAATTTAAAATTACCCATCAATGAAATGGATTTAATGTAGAAAATGTCTGAAAAGTTTCTTAGAATTAGGAAGCATTGCATTTCCATTACTTGAACATAATCTGAAAATGAAATTTTGCGTTAGACTGAAAATTAGGAGAATATAATATATTAACAGCAATCTTGTTCTTGATAATCTTAAGTATATGCGAGGGAGCAAAATCTTTGACAAATACATCTGACAGCTAATTATTATTTTGCTTTAAAGTTTCATTTTTTTACAGCAAGGCTAATACAGGAATATACATAAAAAATAATAAAAAGAATGGACTGTCATTTGAAATTCATTGTTATAAAATTGAAAATATGCATTTATGTCATTAATGCATTTATAACAGCATAAATTTAACACATTATGCAAACATATTGGTTCATTTCATGATAAACTTTACAGCATAAATGTTCAACCCCAAGTCCTAGACTATAAACTGCAATTATGACTAGTGAATGTAGATTGCACAGAACTAAAATGGTATAACTCATAGCGTAATAGACATAATAGTATGTTAGACAGTGGTTATTTATGTTGTTGATATTATATAAGCTAAAAATATTTAAAATTTCTCATCAGCCCAATGAATGCTCGTATTTTGAATGGTACAAAGGGAAAAAGGAAGCATTTTACCTTAGCAGAGGTTCTCTAAAATGATATACGCGTGTATACATGCACTTGCATAGTTCTTTCTGAATGTGTGGGTTCAATTCTTTCTTCTACAAAATCATAAAATCATAGAACTATTAGGGTTAGAAGGGACCTTAAAGATTTTCTAGATTCAACCAACCTGTTTTGGGCAGGGAACCTTCCAATCGACCAGGTTGCTCAGAGCCACAACCAGCCTGATCTTGAATACCTCCAGGGATGGGGCTTCTACAACCTCTCTGGACAACTTCTTCTAGTGCCTCACCACTCCCTGAGCAAAGAATTCCTTCCTAATATCTCATCTAAACCTACCCTTTTACAGCTTTAGGACATTGTCCCTTGTGCTATCACTACATGCCCTTGTGAAAAGTCCCTCTCCTAAAATCATTAACTATTTTTCATTTATAACTCTGAGTGTATATAAATGAATAAATCAGTTCCACTTTTACCCATAAACTATACACATTTCCTCAGCACCTTGAAGGAAAAAGATTAACAAAATCTATTAGTAAGATGCAGATTGCAATTATGTATTTTTGTGCTACAGTAAATGCTGTAAAGGGTAATGTCATTATTAGCCTAAAAGATCTTGAATGAATGCCAGTAAAAAAGATTTGGCAAGAATTCTTCTCATGGATTGAAGCTGTTTCTATGCGTAACTCTTTTGATTTAACAAGTGAAGATTTGATGTACTGTCTGGCAGTATCATGCAAGAGGCTTAATTTCATTCCATCCCTGAAAAATAGGTTGTTGCCTCCAAAAAGTTTGGGTTTTTTTAAAACATGGCGATATAACAATTAAGCACTTTGATTCCTTTAAAAGTGCCTGACTAATATTTGATGCAAAACAAAATGAAAAATAATTTATTCCCCTTAAAACATAATTAAAAAATGATTAATGTCGCTAAATATTATGGCATCATATTATACAGAAATATCAGAATGAATAGTTAAATACATGATACTTATCAATAAAGATCTTAGCTGCTGACCCACTGAAGTACCACATCTACAAAGACATGAAATCTTTTGGCATTGAAATTTTGTCTGTTGTGTTCAGAGTGGCATCAGCTCACATTGAAGTGTCTCCGGTATAGGTGTAACATTTATGCTAGGGTATCCAAACCTTAATTTTATTCACTTGAGACCTACTCAATGATATCTGTGGTCTCCAGAGGTCTATTTATCCCACTGTAAAGATGAACTTAGATTTGATCAGATAACTGCATCCTCGTCGGACCAGCTACTCTGCTGTAATGGAGACCTAGACATTACTCACATGTCAAGGTCTGTTTTCTAAATGGACCTACCACTATTATCATAGGTATCACAAAATCTTCCAAGAAGGGAGAATCGGAATGCAGAGAACAGGTTGCATTTTTTTCTCCTCTTTTGACAGTAGCCAAACATCATTTCATACTATTAGTCTTCTTGAGAGTAACAACTGAAACAAAAATGAAAATACACATCACTCTATTTTAGCTGTAGTATACATCAACTTATTAAAGTGCGTCAACACCAGCATTCACACTTCAAACTGATGAATATAAGGAAGAGAATAAAATGAACTCTGGAGCCTGACTGACAAAAAGTAGGTTCAACAGAGAAAGAATAAGGTGACGTATCAGCGTAAGACTGTATAAAAGAATTACTATGTAAAACTTTTTTAGAGTAGGGGTTTTTTGAGTTCTGAATGGTGAACCTTCTTTTAAGTAGTGACAATAAAAAATTTCAGACAATTCTTCACATCTCACATGAGGCACAATTGACTTTGTCAACCAAAGCAATGTGAGGCCAGGAGTATAAAGGTCTGTCTCACAAATAGCAACCAATTAGCTTTTAAATTTGCTGCTTTATGATTAAAATGAAAGATAATATTAGATTATAACATTACATTTTTAAACAAAGGCAAAACTTAGCCAGCTTAAAAGGAAAGCAAATATAATGTATGTATCAAATGAATGGTTATCCTGCAGGAAGTACTTTATGGAAATTTGTGTAGTACTTCTCCCTCTAGATATCTTTGTTCTGAGAAAATCTATAGATTTAAATATAAATAAATCAGTAACAAAGAAAGGAGAATATGGGGTAAAAAAAAAAAAAAAAAGAAACAATATCCAAAAGGATAAATAACGTATTTAGGAAACAAGGTATTGAAACACAATCACATATTGACCATATTTTATGTGGAATTAAATAAATACAGGCATGTGTGTTTATGTGTGTGCATACTTATTTTTCATTGGATGAACGACATAAATTTCATCCTTTCAAACTCTGTGAAAGACAGATAATGGTAACAAGAAAGGAAAAGTACACAATATTGGAATTAAATTAAGCAATGACTAGAATATACCTAAGCACTAAGGCATAATTCTTTTTGCTGAGACAAAAGTTTTCCCAATCGAGAGAAAACACTTGGTACTTAAGAAGTAGAGTTCTTGATGTTAGCATCTCTTCAGATATTCAGAGGTCTTCAGCAATCTAAATGACAGAAAATGAGCAGAAGTAACAGATTGACTATCCAGATCAATATACAATATGTGTGGTAAAAACTACCACACAGGAAATAGAAGCACCCCTGCTTAGAGAGAAACCAAAGAAAACTAGATTGAAGATGTAATTACAGTCTTTAATGTTCACATTTGCATTTTTTCCACTGTTACAAAATATCCTCCTGGCAACCTGTTCAGTCTCTGACTTGAAAAGTATCGATTATTTTGGGGTAGAAACTGGATTCCATGGTTTAAAAGAACAATTCGCGCTCTGAGGAAAGCAGACTCATAAATGTAATTATACAGGGCAGACTTACAGTTTGATACTCAACTCTGGTGTGACCAGAGCATTAGAGAGGAAGAGGGAAAAGTAGATTTCTTAATTCTGAAAGTTGTCTCCAATTATGATTATTCTAGATTGCTCACAAAGAATCATTTATGTACTGTAGGGTTACATCTACAACATGTAATGACGAAGTAGGGTTGTTGTACTATTGTTCTGTTCTGTTCTATCCTATTATAGTACGAAAATAGAAAGGGTTTTTTGGGGTTTTTTGGTCGGTTGGGTTTTTTTGTCTGAGATGGTTATGAAAGGAGAAAAATACCAGTACAGTGAAATGATGCAAGTCATTCACAGCTGTGGGCTACTGATAGTCTAGTAAATTGCAAGTCAGTCAGAGCACTGACTGCTGATCCAGTGATCCATGAAATAGTCTAGATCTATGCTAGTAAGCTCCTGTAGACCCCAAAACAGGGCAACCATAACCAAACTAATGACTGTGAGCGGGCTCCAGTCCACATAAGCTATCAACCGTGGCTGAAAATTGTTTATGAGACCATTAGGGGACAGCATCTTCCAGAAACTAGAATGAACCCAGCTTCCTTTGTCTGAGGAGGAAACAGTTCCAGGGACTGTTCATACATACGTACCTGGAGGTCAGCTTTCAGGACTCAAGAGTTGACTCTGTTTGCTTTGTCACAATCTTCCAAACTGCTTTTGATGCCTTTTTTTTACCTTGCTCCTATCAGCTGGCTTGGACATACTCTTTGCACATCCCATCTCCATTTCTTCAGCTCTTCTGCAAGTTTTGTACTTTTCTTTTTGCGTCCCGAGCCTCTCTGTGTGACAGTAACATTGCCTCTGCAGCTACCATTTGTCATCACTTGCCACTGAGTTTTGGGTTTCATTCTTCACAGAACTGCACCACCATCTTGGGACCTGCTATGATCCAGAGACACTCTTGTGTTTACACAAGTAGTCATTAGTCCTAAAGGAAGAAATATTTCATCTGGCCTTGTATGAAACCACTTATGCTTAATCTATTAGACCAGATTATTTGTGGAAAATCCATGTTACATGAAACTTCATGTCAAGGCTAGGAGGTATGCACCTCACTGAAAACCTTTATCCTGGGAGATTATTATAAAATTATCATTACAATTCAAAGCAGTCTAAATAAACTGGATATCTGAGCAAGTCTAACAAATTGAGTGCTTTAACACTCATAGTGATAAAAAAAAAAAAAAAAAAAAAAATCCTTTCTGGTTTATGTGTCTTTTGGCAGAACATAGGCCCTTAAGTCAGCACAGCCACAAACAGTAGATTAATGAACATGTCATGCAGTATAGTCGTAGCTATTATCTGGAACTTCACACGTTGTAACCAGCTGATATTTTCTTGAGATGGTCTGTGAGGTCCTTAAATTCCAGCTAAATTAGCCTTTTAGTTACTTTTTTTTTTTTTTTTTGGTGGAATGTGCGTTGTACTCCTGTGGTGGTGCAACAAATGATCCTATACCACAAAGGACCAACGCTCACAGTCAGCACCAATGCATAAGATAAAATACTTGAACCCAGATTTCTGTTATTTTTGCAACTTTAGTTCTTGTTTATGGACTTTCTTGGCAGCCTATCTCATCAGGACCTAAGATTTTCTCTTTTATTTCAATGGATTTGTGGTGTCTTTGGAGTACCATTTTATGTTCAGTACTTATGTGAGTTGGAAACAGTATGAGAGAAAAACAACAACCAAACCTTATAAAAGACTCCATCAGATTGCACCAGTGAACCTAAACTGTACCAGGAAAGCTGTTGAAATCCACTGTTGTCTTCTCTCTGCCTTTGGCAAAAAATGAGGGTTTAAAATGAAAGTGTGTTCTTCAAATAACATACAAAATAATTTACATGCAATGACATGGTTTTTCTTATCCACATAAGCCATCTGTGCTACAGATAATATGACAGAAATAGAAATTGTAAGGCAAGAGGTGAAAGATATCTATCTACCATATATATCAACATAGGCCAACTAAAGTAGCACACGATCAACATAAAGTTCTGCCTACTAGCTGCTTGGAGGGGACGAATTAATTTGCATGGGTGACCAAAATCCTCCCAACAGTATGGGGAGTGTGGTGGAACATGTTCTGAGCCTTGGCTTGTCCATTTCTGTAATGATTTTGAAATAGTGTCACAGTTGCGTGCTGGTCTTGTTTAAGCTGTGCTCTAAACTGGAGGCTTGGTTTCTTTAGCGTAGTTCATCCCATAGCATGCCAGTATGGACATAAGAAAACAAAGTTGGACGGGACTCTCCAAAGGAGTTTTCTTCAACTAGTTCCAGTTATTTCCCTATGCAGCCATCAGAAATCTGACTACTGAGTTTCCTATAGCCTGGACTGGCAGCAAACTGTCATGTTGGTGGTCATCCAGAAACATATCTTTACAGAAGCTTGAGGAATTCTATTTTGTTAAAATACAATGGTTTGTAGTATCATTTTGTAAATTGCAAACTCCATTAAGCCAATACATTTCTTTTCTTGAATATTTGCCTTTTGAAGCCATTATGGCACTAGTCTCTGACTTTCACTCATTGGAGGACCAGCACAAGGATCCTTTTTCATGAGGTCTACAACTGGCTGGAATTGGGAGAAGGCAGAAAAAAGAGCAAATTTGCATTAAAGTTTTTGGCTCTTAATTGTCCATCTGGTTCTGCAGGTCAAAATACAAATATTTTTTCCCTCTGTGTTACAGAATATTCCCTGACTGCTGGGGACATACAGTTGCATTTCATGAAGCTGTGTGGTAGCAGCCATTCACCAACTTGTAGCAAAGACTATATAGTTGTAACTGGGTCTCATTCTGATTGAATTGATGGCCTTGTTTATTGAGGTTTCTCCTCACATATACAGTATGTGTGATAGTATCTTAACTGTTTAGAAGTGCTGACAAAGGGTTGCTGAAGTTACTGTTCCTGCTGTAGTAAAGGCTTATACTTTGAGTTTTTCTTGAAAAAAGTTTTTCTTTTTGAGTTTCAAAAAAAGCTATGCTTTTTTTTTTTTTTTTCCTACTGTGACTAGTTACCATGCCAAGCATCTATTCACAATCCCCTGTACTTTACTCTGACATCAAATGGAGACCTTCCATCTAAACTACCTGATTTCCTAGGAAACTTGTTTTATCTCATAATTTGAGTGCTTTCAAATCCCATGTAAGGTCTACAGATTGTACAATTTAACTTTTTGAAGAGTCTTGTGACCTTGAGGCAGATCTTCAATGCTATATGTTGTTGTACTGGAATTGCCGCGAACTTTTAAGTGCCTGAAATTCTAAGGATAAAAACTAGCATTATATTTTAGTAATGCTATAGTGGTTTATATGTTTATATTATATATAATGCACAGAGATTGTGGGGGTTTTTCCCCAAGTAACCAAATATTTGCTTGTTTAACAAGTTTTGTTCTCATTAACTCTTGTTTCAGCAAAACAAATGTAGCCTGAGAACTGAACAAAACAATGGTGAGACAATAATGTGAAATACGTTGTTATTTCTGAGTAATGAATTGCATTCCTCAATGCCAGAACAACATACTGTCTAAAAACCAGGAGAGTACTTTTCTTCTAAAAACCTTGCAGAATCCAAGGACTTAATGTGAAATATCAACGAATAAGCTTCATGTTTTGCTTGCATTTGTTCCTTTATTTCCTTTTTTTTTTTTTTAAGTAACAGATGCAACCACATGAATGATATCTTGTGCCTGAGAAACTCAACTATTAGTTTATTTATGGATGAGTATGCTTACCTACTTATTGCTCAATTCTTTCTTTATTAACCATTATGTGATTTTGTATTTATTTGATTTATAAATCATAAAAATAATAGCGGTTGGTAATATTTGTTATAGATGTAAGTAAAAAAACACACCATTAAAGAGATACCCTTAAAAGCTATATGAAAACTATCTGTCAGCTGAAAAAAAGGCAAGAAAAAAAATTGCTGCTGAAAGTTTTCAGTAGTATTTAGATTTCTGAAAACTGATTTAGTAAAAAAATATTGTCCTTAGTAGTTAAGCAATATAGATAACCGCTCCATTAATTAATTTCCATTTTGCTTAAATTTTTGAACTCTTGAGATGTCGTATTTTATGAAGCATTTTCTAATCTCACACAAAAAACTTAATGTCTGACCTTATCAGATTCCTAGGGAAGACAGGTACAACCAACTTTCCTGTTAGTCTTCAGGAACTGTAGATGTATTACCTTGATGTGAAAACTCTGACTGAATCATCAACTACCCACAAGCTACATTTATCCAAAACATCTTGAGTTTCAGAAAAACATATTATACAACAAGGTGAACCCAGCAAAAGCATTCAGCTTAAGTTAAATCTCCCTGGAGAAGTGACACTTTATGCCATATTATTTCTGCAGTCATTCCTTGTTGGTAAGAGCTACATGTTATGTAAGTCCTCTGCTGTTTGGATGCCAGTACCAACTGATATGAGACAAGCAAACATGCCCGCTTGTTTTGCAGAAAAAATAAAGGTTTACACTTTGCGGTGGTTTTTTTTAGATATCTTTGTCATGAAAGGAATTTTGGTTGCTTGGTTTTTTTCCTTTTAAATATTTCCTATTTCAACATGGCTGCTAAGATGAAACAATAGGTAATCCCTATTAGCCACCACATAGAAAAACAGCAGGATAGGTATCATGATACACAGACAAAAATTTCCTGAATTTAATAGGAAGAACACTGTTGTCCAGGATTTTCTATGCGATATTTCAAACTTAGTTATTACTATACAGTTCAGTGCATTCTTTAAACTAAAATGTAGGACACATGAACTTCAACTTCTAAACAGTATGTCAGTCTTTGTTTCACTACAGTTTATGGGACAGAACTTCCTAGAGCGTCTGAAATTTGGTGGGGGGAGAAGTTGCATTCTGTGTAAATCTCCACTGAACTTAGTTGATTTTAAATGCTTATGTGGAACACATGTATATTTTCTAAAATTTCAGGCCTTACTGAAGAATGGAAAATCCAATTTCAAGATACATTTTTTAAGTTACAATGTTCTCATATGACTTGCATTTCAAGCTAAACTTCCCTTGGCTATAGTCTTATTTGTCCCTCCTGATGTTAATCTCACACTGTCTTCTGTATAGTATTTCTCATCAAACTTTTACACATGTAGAGAGAAATAAAAATAGGCATTAAGTGACATCAAAACTTTCCAAAATTCTTTCACTCGCCCATTATAGTATTTCTCATCAAACTTTTACACATGTAGAGAGAAATAAAAATAGGCATTAAGTGACATCAAAACTTTCCAAAATTCTTTCACTCGCCCATTATAGTATTTCTCATCAAACTTTTACACATGTAGAGAGAAATAAAAATAGGCATTAAGTGACATCAAAACTTTCCAAAATTCTTTCACTCGCCCATTTGTTCAGTGCATGAAGGCGCCTTAAACCTTTCCCATTCTTGTCTCAATGAACTCAGATGGGGAGAGCAGCTACTCTTTTTCTGAACAAAAATATTTCTTTTTGTCATTTAGGCCTCTTTTCCTAATTAGTGGTGAATACTTACGGAAGATATGTCACTTTTGAGTCTCACTGCTGTTGTTATAAATGTTTCTGCCCCTTGGCTGCCACTGGAA
Organism: Grallaria varia; assembly: GCA_013396735.1. NCBI lineage: Eukaryota > Metazoa > Chordata > Aves > Passeriformes > Formicariidae > Grallaria > Grallaria varia. The sequence goes on from VWZG01004559.1 coordinate 34,771, forward strand.
GCAGATGGTAGGCTGACAAGATCTATTTAAGTTCTGAGTGCCTTGAAGGAAGTAAAAGCAGTAAAGGAAGGTAATTTGAAGTGTGGGGAGTATAAATCATATCTTCATCAGCATAATTGTAAAAGTAGGCTTTGATCCTGGAGAGGAACCACTCACATAAGAATCTGTACGTGATACTATAACATGTGGTGGTACTCTGTCAAAAAGTCTCCAGTGCAGATCCTTTTCAAAAGACTCCAAATGTTCCGTTTCTTCCTGAGATTAAAGAATTTGGGTGTCTGGGTCACATCACAGTCCCTTCAGCCCAGTATCCTCTCCTTGGCAATGGGCAAAAACTGAGACTGAGGGAAAAGCGTAAGAACGGGGAAATAATATATGCATTTTTCCCCCCAACACTTGACCAGCAATCACTTATTTTCATCTAAGCCACCAATTGTCTATGTATTTCTTAATACTGTTGGATTGTACTTCCATGTGTCTGATAGGAACTTGCAAACCTCTTAGAAAACCAGCTCTATCACTTCTTTTTAGGTCTGTTGCACAGACAGCAAACAATAAATGTCTATAAAATTAAATTTTCAATGAAGATGCCCAGCTACCTCCTTTGGATACAAGGAGAAACCAGCTTTGGCTGGACTTCAAGTGTAGGTACTTCAATTAGTTGTCTGAGGATATGAATTTTGTAGCTGACATTTGCTTTTAGAAGACAGATTTCTGCCAAGTGTTGAGTAGGCTGTCAGGGGGCAAAAGAGATAGGAATAATATTATTTAGTGTTATAATAGTTGGGTATATGTCCCAGAAAGACTTTACTGTGATATCAAAATTTTCCCAAGGTTATGACTAGCAGCAATAAAAACCAGGCTCAAATTTGGAGGTGTCACTACTAACAGACTAGCTCAAGTCTGAAGTCAGAAATTCAGAACAATACACTTAAATTTCTCAGCATTCATGAACAGGTTTTTGCCTTTTTCTGACATTCTTTAATAGGTTAAAAACTATTATTTTCATTAGTAGGAGAAAAATGCAAGATAAATAAGCAGGATAACACTACCTAATTCCTCAAATAATTATGTGTATAAAATTTCACTCAAAGTTTGTCAGTTTTTGCTGGGTAGCAGAACCTGGTTTGAGCCATACATATTATTGTATGTGTTACTTCTGCTCATAGGTTCTTGCACATTGTGGTGGGTTCACCTTGGTTGAATGCCAGGTGCCCACCCAGCCGCTCTATCACTCCCCTTCCCAGCTGGACAGGGGAGAGAGTAAGGGTGGAGACAAAAAGCAGCACAAATCATGGGTTGCGATAAGGCAGTGTATATTGATACAGAAAGCAAAAGCAAAAGCAAAAGCAAAAGCAGGGTGCGTGCGCAAAAAGCAGAAGCAGCAACTAATCTCTACTTCCCGTGGGCAGCGATGGTCAGCTATGTCTCTGAGAAGTAGGGCACCTACACATATGTTGGAGGCTAGCAGGCAGCCACCAGAGACAACGAGTGCCTCCCCTTCCTGCTTCCTGCCCCAGCTTTTATATCTGGGTTGACGTCATATGGTATGGAATATCCCTTTGGTCAGTGCAGGTCAGCCGGCCTATTTGTGTCCCCTCCCAGGATCTTGCCCTTGACTGAACAGTGAGTGAGCCAAAACATGGGTGTGTTATCGACACCAATGCAGAGCACCGTGAGGGCTCCTATGGGGAAACAAATTCTGGCTCAGCCAGAACCACCACACACATACTCCAGTCATGCTGCTCCTGTAGCCATTCCTTGTGCTGCTCCTGCATGCTAACCATGCTAGGTAGCCCAGTGAGACACAAAGAGATTTTTGTTCTGCAACTGAGCAAATGGGAAATTCTTCTGAATACAAAATACAGACTGCTGCTGAATCTAAGATTCTAGTTTTTATAGAACAAAACACACAAACAAGATTCTTTATGACTTTCTAAATTCTCACCATGGAGCCTCAATGCCGAAGGCTGTTACTTGAAGGTACATGACCACTTAACCTATGTACAGTTAGACATAGATGGTGGACTAGATTCCTCCACAAAATTGTAATAATACAAATCAAAGCATATAAAACTGACACTTCAAGATTACCTATTGCTTCCCTCACTTTTCTTCTCTAGTCACGAAGAGGACTCTTTCTTTTTTTTGTCTTTGGAATACTTGTTGGAGGGAGCAGATGAAGCCTGGAAGTTTTGTTATCTTATTAGATGGAAGCTACCAGGCATAAATAATATATTCTTCTTTGTTGCTATTTACTCATTACACTCTAATCCGGAACACAAACATGCTTTATTAATTAATTTTTTAATACTTTTTGAAAGCTGTGAACACTTATGATTGAGAAAAAGTGTTAATAATAATTAGGAAAAATTAAATAAACTTTATCATTAATAGTTACTCAAATTGACACAAAGTAGCAACTTTCTTGCATTGCACTATTGATATTTAAATTGCTGCCAAAAAAACACATATTCTGGCAAACTAATCAATGTAAGTCTCTGATAAAAATAGAGAAAGATTAATTGTTACTTGATTTTCATATAAAAATGTTTTCTACCTAGATATGTAACTGATAAGAGTTATTAAATATCTTGAAGTATTAATTTTTTGCATTTTGCTTTTTAAGCATGAAATAGGGCACATTTATTTTAATGATAACTTTAACAAAAGAATATCCAAAAAATACTAAAAATGAGATCGAAGGTGAGGTAAGAGTTTTACAGGAGATAAAAAAGTAAGATACTTCAGAAGATTAAAAAAAAATATGTTTAAGAATTCTTAACACATATATTACTTTTTATTACAGAAGTATGCACATACATTTATAAGACAATTTTGTGTTACTTGCTAGTTTGGACTCTTACCTAGAGACCTTGCTGAAAGCTGGAAGAAACCTGGATCAAAGAACTTGGTCAATCCCTGCAATTGTTTCATTTCCTACAGAAGAAAAAGTGTTGTACATGCTATTAATTAAGTTAAAAGTTAAAAAAAAGCTAAGACTACAACTGAGATCAATTGAAAAAGAACTGTCAAAAATGTGTAGTAGCAAGGCACATACATGCAGGTAAGACAAAAGCTTGTTCCATAGTAAAATGCGCAGAAAGTGAAGCCTCTGATGAGTCTGAACTCTGCAGAGGGAAGTGACTCCAGCTAGAATAAGCCTTCTCCCAACCAAGATGTCCAGATGATTCCAAGTGGAAAGGATCTTCACATACATCTCTAGAATAACTCCCTTAGATGTGCATGTTTCGTACTTCACTGCACACTACAAGCATGACGTGGATTAATTATCAAAGTGTAGGTGTGTGGCCTTGTTCAAGGGAAGGAAAAGCCTTGTTAGACAAGTTTGGCTTTTTGTTCTTGGAATAAGGCATATGAAAGTCAAAACCTGGTTGTAATTAAGCTCTCAGCTTTAATTTTTTCCTGTTGAAATACAGCCTTTTATAGTGACCTGGATGCAACTGACCTAGAACAAACATTTCTTTGAGGATGATTCTCACTTAAAAGTCACGGTATTTTGTTTTATTGTAGTTATTACATGAGTCAGCCGTTGAAAAGCTCAAACAAACCGTGAAAGATTTCAGAATACATTACAGAAAAATTCTGAGTGACAGCGAGCATTACTTTACCTGGTCAAAGTACTATTTAGTTAATTCAAACTTGACAGTCTGGTAAAGTTCTTGAGACTGGAAAGAGCTAGTTTGGATAATAAAATTTTATGTGATTGTAAATGTGCTCAGATTTATGTATCAGGTAGATTTTTGTTGAGAGACTTTTTCAAAATTTATTGGAAAAACAGTAATAAAATCATTGTTTTTAAATTAAAAAAATAATATTCCAATATTTATTAGAAAGACTCAATAAAGAATCATGCAAACTTTTGTTTGTAGCTGCAAATTTTGACTACATTATAAACAGGAGCTAAACTGAAAACTAGAGTTTAGAGCTGTTAATGTCTCTAGCTGTCAATTATGCTGGTAAATTGTATCTTTTTTTAATCCTAGTTTAGGGGTCATAAAGCTATCTGACCACCTACTCATTTATTCAAAATATCTGATCTCTTTACATTTTCTCAATTTTCCTAAATCTAAATAGCTTCCCTTGTGTGCATGTAACTCCTTAAATATGTCTTCCCATTGTATGCACCATGTTCTCTGTAGAACTTTGCCTTCATAAGACAAAGTCTACATTTGTTAGGTGTACTAAAACAGAAAGGTTTTAGCAGCTTCAAACTCTCACTGAATTCTTTAGAATACCAGCCAGAATCGTGCTTATTACTAAATAAACATGTGAAATATAATTAGGAGAATACTCCAAAGCTCTCCTCTGCTCAGTTTTCATGGTTGATTATCTTAAAGGAAAAATTGTCCAGGTGGAAGAACAGGCTTAACTGAAATCAATAGCAAATGTCTTGACAGGAATATGACCAAAATTTCCACAGAGTAAACAGTATTGAAATAAGATGAGATTTTAAAAATTTTTTTAAGCAACCTAGGCCCCCAAAACTGCATCTTTTGGCTAGTAACCAGACCAAATCTGACTACTTTGAAAATTTCCTCCATAAATCACAACTGAAACACAAACCTAGCAAACTCATATAATCACATTTAGGTGAAAGTCTCCCAATGAGGACATGTCCAATCCCAGGTTAAAAAGGAATAAAAATCTGTCAGTGCTCAATGATGTTTAACTTGTAGACCCTCTCTTCAGCTTTGATCCCTACCTATCTCCAGTTGCTGTCACGAAAATTAATCCAGATTAGGTAAACGAGAGCTTGTTAAGGAAAGTAAATGAAAATGCAGTAGGATAAATGTCCCTCCTTTGCATCTCAACATGTTATTGAGTCACAGAAAATATCCTTTTCACTCAGGGTTTATAGCCTGGAGTTTCCCAAAAGCTTTCTTTGAAAAATGGACACAGATGAACCCTGGGAACCTCCTACACCTCTAAGTCTAAAGCACTAGATTTGAATACAGGAAAAAACATGTATGATTCCCTCCTTTACCAAGATCTTAGCTTTCCTTTCACTGGCTAGTACTGAAAATCACAAGCTGGAGTCTATTCAGAGTGAAAGGATGTTGTTAATTCTATACCTTCCTTCAAAGCCATTCCACCCTCCAAGAGAGCACAAAACATTGAACGTGTCAGAGATCAAGAGCATGTAAAAGACTGAGTAGACCAACAATTAGGGCACTTATCTTTCAAGGGAAATTCAAAGGTTCTGGTTTATAGTCTCAGATTTTATTGCTCATCTGTACAGTCTTTCAGAATTAGAGATAATAGGACAGGACTTGTTTAACCCAGGAGAAATTATAGCAATTTTACAGTCTCTAGAAAGTTAACATTGGCAAATTGCGAGCATAGAAAATGTTTATGAGATTAAATACATTGTTCGGTTAATGATCTTTGTTGGCAGCAGACCCAGAATGAAGAATGCCTAATGGGTGCAGGTAACTCCTGCTGACCAACTCTGTAAAAGTTATGTGGTGATGACAGTCTTCAAGTGAAAATAGACATACGCATAATTTTCAGGACCTAAAATGCCTAATGGGGAAACCACACCAGGGAGGATAATTCTCATAATTATAAAGTTGTTACATGAACTTTGCATAAGTAAACCTGAGAGTCATAAAAGCGCTTATTAGGTAGATTCTGTGAGTAAACAGTGTCAGTAGTTATGGTTATGGTTAAATCTCTCTCTTTATTTTTTCCCCCTTTATTCTGTCAGGAGACACATAATGATGTATATTTTATACATTCTACTAAGACACTTCATAGTATAATTGCTATTCTATGTTTCAACATCACAATAATTGGCACCACTCTTAAACTCTGTGTCCTTTATTGTGTCCTAGATGTCCTACTATTTAAAATGTCATACTAAGTCTATTTTATAAAATAAAAAACATAGAATCACGGAATCATAGAATGGTTTGGGTTGAAAGTGACCTTTAGATCATATTGACTGAATGCCATATCCAACCTGACCTTAAACACTTCCATGGGCAAAATATCCACAGCTTCTCTGGGCAACCTGGTCCAGTGTCTCACCACACTCACCATGAAAGTTTTTTCCTTATATCCAGTCTAAACTTACTCTCTTTCAGATTAAAACTCTCACCCCTGGTCCTGCTATTGGAGACCCTGCTAAAAAGACTATTTCATCTTCCTTACAAGTCATCTTTAAGAATTCAAATGCCTCAGTAAGGTCTCCCTCCAGCCTTCGCTTTTCCAGACTGAACAAACCCAGCTTTCTCAGTCTTTCTTCTTAGAAGATCTGATCCATTTCTCTCATGGCCCTCCTCTGGACCCCTTTTAACAGACCCCTATTTGTGCTGAGGACCCAGAGCTAGATGCAGCACTCCAGGTGAGGTCTCACAAGAGCTGAGTAGAGGGGCAGAATCACCTTCCTTGACCTGCTGGCCACGCTGCCTTTGATGCAGCCTGGGATGTGGCTGGCTTTTTTTGCTGCAAGCACACACCACTGTCTCATGTCCAAGTTTTAACCCACCAGTATCCTTAAGTCCTCCTCTGTAAGGCTGCTCTCAATCCACTCACCTGCCAGTCTGTATTGGTACTGGGGATTGCCCCATCAAGGTGTACATCTTTGCACTTCGTCTTGTTTAACTTCATGAGCGTCACATGGGCCCACTCCTCAAGCCTCTCCAGGTCTCTCTGGATGGTATCCTGCCCTTCAAGTGTATCAACTGCAGCACTCAGTTTGGCACCATCTGAAAACTTACTGAGGGTGCACTCAATCCCACTCTCAGTGTCATTAATAAAAACACTGATGAACATCAATCCCAGTACTTTTCCCTGAGGAGCACCACTTCTAACTGATCTCTGTTTGGAAACTGAGCGACTGATTGAACCTCTAGGATATGGCCATCCAGCCAATTTTTCAGTCTTAGCCTTTATTTCTGATAAAGACTTTGAGTGACTTTAGAACGTGGATATAGAAAAAGGGAAATCCATGCCATCAAGACAATGAAACTTTTATGTCGCTACATTTGTATCTTGAGTATTTGAGTTCAAGATGGAATTAGTGCACAAATATTTGCAGAAAGTTATTGAAAAACTGAGATGCAAACACAAATGTGGCATTTTGAAAGAAAATGTGGGTATGCTTTGTGTGGGTGTCATCATCCAAATTCATTTTGAAATTTTAAATGTAGGTGTATATTTTTAGTATGTTTGTATGTATGCCTGCATTTTGGAGTTTGCATGTCCTTATTTCAGCTAGAGTACAGTTGATTTCTTCTCAGTAGCTGGTACAGTGCTGTCTTTTGGACTCAGAATGAGATTGGTGTTGATAACACACTGAAGTTTTGGGTTTTCTAAGTCCTGTTTATCCTAAGTCAAGGACTTTTTTTTGTCTCATGCTCTGCCAGTGAGGGGGTACACAAAAGAAACTGGGAGAGAGCTTAGCTAGGACAGGTAACACAAACTGACCAAAGGGATATTCTACAGAATGTCATGCCCCATATATAGACCTGGGTGAGTTATCCAGAAGGGGACTGATCTGGGTTTGGGAAGGGAGGTCTGGCATTGGTCAGGGCGCAGTGAGCAATGTTTTTTTCCTTATTATTATCATTATTAATGTCTTTTGCCATTAATAATGTATTTGACTTTCTTTTTGATTGTTAAACTGTTCTTATCTAAGCCCACATGTTTTACTTTTATTCTCCTCCCCATTCCACAGTTTGGGGTAGGAGAAGGGATTTGGGTGAGCAGCTGTGTGAGATTTAATTTCCAGCTGGGCTTAAACTGTGACAATGTACAATAGTCAAGATATATAACAGTATCTTGAAGTTAGGATGCAAAATTCATGTTTAGGCTCTTTAGGATAAGTCTTGGTTTTCAAGAAATAGTCATTAAGCACAAACTAGTAAAATATGTTGACTCCTCACATATGTAGAAATTTAAGTAGCATTTTATGTAAAGTAAGTTTTAGAAAATTGCCTCTCTTAGAACTCCAACATGAGTTGTATACTGAAGCCAGCCCCACATGCTTAGATTTTAGAAATATCGAGTTAAGAAAATCAAAGCTAGGTAATGCCTTTGTAGGAATGCTTATGCACTGTGAAAAAAGTTGTAATAACAAGATCACATGCTATAATTAGAGCAGCATGTCTTTATTTTCCACCCTCTATAATCAGCATATGTTTCCATCCATTATTCTATGGTTCCTTAATTAAAGCTTACTTCTAGATTTTTCTTCAGCACACATTTACTATTGGATTTAGGAATGCAAATCTTTTTTAATTTATTATCCTAACTCTTTTGTCAAAGCAGTTTATTTTACCCCTGGAAGACAAGAACAGGTAAGATAAGCGAGAAAATGTTCTGCAAGACCAGGTCCCTAATTTGATGTTTCTAGTACATGTTATTTGCAAAACACTTGTCACCGAATGGCGCTTCTTATGTCCGAATCTTAGTTTCCACTCATTGTCATTTATTGCTATGACTGAGTAGCAGGCGAATCAACTAGAGATCAGATGATGAAGCTGAGCATTCAGAAAATAAGAAACACATAATAGTGACCATATGTGAAGAGACAGATTAACTGACTTGACACAGGAATTTTCCACAGAATCATTTGTTTGCTTTGACTAATGAGACCTTTTCTCTCTGCTTGCAATCACATTAGTCACTCAGTATGCTCTTTCTAAATTCAGCAACAAGAAAGAATTCTGCAATCAACAGCTTTCTTCACCCCAAATGCTGACTTTCTAACACAGGAGATCTAATCTGTACATCCAGTGAAGGAAAAGGAAAAGGAAAGGGAAAACTAGTATGCAATCATATAAAGGGAAATCATGTAAAGGAAACCTCTATTCTGTAATATTTTATCAGATCATAATATCTTGACAGATTTTGCTAGGATGATGGCTGAAATCTCTACTCTTATGTGCTTTGCAGGGGTAAACATTTCTTAGTATACTTAAAAAGAAAGCTGGAAAAACATAGATGTGATCAAATTGATACACATTTTTAGACACTGATCTTAGAAGATATGAGTCACCTTTCACAAGTTTCTGTAGTCTCTCTGATTTAGTCAGACTGGAGAAGCTGGTTTCTAACCAGAGTGCCTTGGTTAAGTCCCTAAAGAGGAACAATACAAAAACAACAACAACAAAACCAAAACCAAAACAAACAAAAAAATATTTTGATGCTGTATTTTGATAATGCTATTGTCATAAAGTTATTATTATGAAAATGTCTTTTGATTGTCCATTTATGCTATTACATTGGGTAAAATTATACAGCTTCAGTATACTGTTTATTGATAACAAATGCTCCTAAGTATTGTTTTTCTTATACACAGTGTATCCTGCAAGAAAATTCACAGACTTCCTTTGATACTTCTCGTCTTTCAAAAGCTGATACATCTGCACACTCTCCTGTTACAGAACTGATGTGACTGGACATATCTAAAAATGAGACATCTAAATAATACAGGATTTTCAAGCACATACTTGTCTCCCACAGTGCCCCTCTAATCTTATTTGCCAAAAGCTTTCACACTCTTGTCCAAACAATGAGCACTATCTCAGAGCTTGGTCTCACCAGGCAAAAATACAATGCAGAAGAGGAAAAAGAAAGCAGTCTGATATGAAATGTAATGATAGTAGGGAGCAGGAGGAAAGACAGATAATGAGATCTTGGCCAACTCTCGCAAACATCCCGTGGTAAAAAAGATCTCGCATTGTAAGGAGATAAACAACTCTTTTCTCTGAGTCTATATGATCCCAAAGGGCACAGATTTTACCACAGGTCTGACTATGTAGTCTCAGCCCAGGCTGTACTAAGATAAAGGTATCTGCCTATGAAAATTGATAGAGACAAGTAGAAGCATAAAACTATTCAGTTGGTAATATAGTAATACCTTTCTTCCTTGTAAAAAGTTACAGTTTACAGCACGTACAAACATAACCCTGGCTATTTTCCTTTTATTCTGAAAGAGTTTATCCCTTTAATTTCTGACAATTAGAAAAGCCATTTTTATTTCAGAGATAGATGGAGGAATCTCAAAGCAAGGTTTACACCTGATTATGCTTGGGTTGCATCAGTCCTCAAGGAAGCCCAGGCTTTCAGGCTGTAGATCTGGGGCCAACAACAGGAGACTGTGCTTTGTATGCTCCTCCTGAAACCAAATCTATTGTGCCTAGGGGTTTGTGCAACTCACTAGTGAACTTTAGTCCGGCCTAACTAGTGAGGCTCTTATTTGGAAAGACCAAGGTGAGAGCCAGGGACTGTGTGAGGGTGTCAGGACCCAGACATGAGATTGGATGGACCTAAAGCCTGTATGCCTACATGAGTCCTATGATTCTGTGGGTGTTGCAACCAGAGAACAAATGTGTGTGCATGTCAGCCTCAGGCCAAAGTGGAGCAACAAGCCTGGTCTGTCTGTGTTTTGGGGAATGCTGTGGATTTTTATGCAGTATTGATAAAGGCACCCACGCTGCTCTGTGTGGCTGGCTGTGTTGGCATCCTCTGGGTCTTTTGTGAATTGTGTGTACCTACATTTTGGAGATTATCTTCAGCATTGCTACTGGCTGGACTTGCAAAAGGGGGCAGAACAGCACACATCAGGCTGGTATGGGCAAGACGTTCAGGTCTGGGGCAGAAATGAGGAACCCTCAGCTTTCTGAACTGTGATGAAATCCAGTACTGCTTAACAAAGACAGTTGATAAGGGTGCCAGGTAATGAATGGGATTCTAGTCTATAGTAATTCCTACAGTGTTCCCTTTAGCAAGAGGGAAGGCTCTGTCACTGCTGGAAAATATTTGTTGTGTTTCCAGAAAAAGGAACACTGAGCAACGAGGGTTTTGAGGACTCTTTGGTCATCACATCAATTCTCATATCCACTGAGGAAGATTCTGTTTTCAGCTGCAATTGGTTTGTCTAAGTTTCTCTGCTTCTTCATTGTGGACAGCTTGAAGTGGATGAATTGTAGAAGAAGCTCTGTGTTTTACCTTTTCCTAAATGTTCTCCTGAAGATTTTGAAAATGAAGGAGATTGGTTGAAATAAAATAATCAGTATGCACAAGAACCAATTTTTGCAGCCAACTGATGAAATGCAGAAACACAGTTACCATTGGAAACAACCATTTTGCTTCAGATTTTTAAAACCTACTCTTCTGAGAGAGAACTGAGATACTTCTTAAAGACGAGCCTATCAACAAAAATCTGCAACTGTAGTGGATATTAGAATCAGTTATATAATCAATATCTTTTCTCACAGGGCATAACAATTTCCTGATGATATCTTCCCATGGCAAAGGTCCTAATAAATTTTTCTCTTTCAGTTTCATTGAGGCTGATGACTTCAACCAATCTATATAACAAATGTATATAATGATAATTTGATTTTATTGAGTAACATTGTATATTCCAAATTTAGCCTTTTGTTACACTTTATCAGACTTGATGGACATACATCGAGTTTAAAATATTGTCAGTTTTTCTAGGAATGGTCCAATTTTCTGAGCTGATTTAATGAAAAATATTACCTAACACTATAGAACTCACCAGGACTTTACAACATCTGTCTCCTACAGTTCTGTTAGTTCTTTACATTTTGTTATGAATTTCCTCACATTTGGGCATGCTTCTTAAACTTTAACCCATGGCCTGGTGAGAATCTTAACATTTGTCTAAAAGATAAAATGTTTACCAAAATTTGTTTTTAAAAACATACCTCATTAGCAATCTGTGGAAGATATCTTGAAATTATGTTTGACAGCTGTACTGTTACAAAACTCACTGTCTTAGGGTTACAACACACTTGCTCAAGTGCAATACTCAGGATGAAGAACTCATGTTTTAGTTCTGCCTTCTGTAAATCTCACAGCCCGCACATCCAAGTGTTTGGTGTAGGCTCCAAAGTCATCCATTTTCCCCTTGATAAATATTACAATAATTTTGCTCCTGCAGTTGTGAAATAATTATATTTAGACCTGCTGCCTATGGGTTTTTCAGCGTCTTTGTTCATTTTAGTGTTTACAGGCCTCACAGCTGATTACATCTCTCCAGGAGCTGAAAAAAGGTCTTGTGGAGAGGCTTCACACAACTCCTGCGAGCTGCCTCTAGAGGACTGTCGTTTATCCTTACATAGGTTTATGCAGGCTGTTGCAGACAAACAGAAGCCCATCCTACTTAAATTTTGAGCTGACTGGAAGTGGCGTGGATGCATTGCCATGTAGCTGAGCCTTAGCAAACACACTGTCTCTTCAGCAGGATTTAGCACTACACCACACCAGGCTCTATGGTAACTACATAGTGTAAATATCCATCTGTCTGGACTAAGCAAGCACTTTGTAAAGCAGCTCAGGGACTCAGTTATTGCAAATTTGTATACAAAGTCAGCTCTGATTTATCTACTCATAACTGTATTTGTGTTGCTAATTTTTTATCTGCTGGTGGGAATTGCACACACCAGTGTAGTCAGGGATCTAAGGTTTGTGAGTCTTGGTTTCAATGCCTTTCTACACCACAAGAGAGGAGCCCCGGAGAGGAGACACAAGGACTCCCTGAAACAATACCTCAGTCTTGGCCATATTGACTACCATCAATGGTCCACTCCAATCGGGAGGCATGGAGACACACCATCCATAACGCTGCTGATTCCTTTGAGAATGCACGCAGAATCAGTCTGGAGGAGAAAAGACAACGCAGAAAGAACCGTGACTCACCAACACCGCCTATGGAGACTTTCTGCTGTGCCTTTTGCAACCGGACTTGCCTATCTCACATTGGCCTCTAGCCACCAGCGCACTTGCAGCAAGTGTGGGTAGAGCCCTTCCCAAATCTTCGTTCGTGAAGCCTGGCCATGATGATGATGACACCACAGATTTTTCATGTGGTCTAGGTTAAGTCACCACCTTTGTGTTCCTCTAGGAAACAGAGAAAATAATTTGACACCGCTAATCTGGGTAGAAAGAAAATTGAGGTTTTTGTTAGTATCCTTCTGAAGGATGCATAGTTTAGGCTGCCAAAAACAACAGAAAGGAAGAGAGAACAAACTAATGCTGAACAAATCTATAGGAGAAAGTGAATGATCATGATAGCCAAGTGTGTAAAGGTATCTCAGTGGTGGACTCCATCCTCATATACAGGGATGAGCCAATATGGCCACGGCAGAACATGATACAAATGTGTGTGGTGCATGAGACAGTGGGGAAGCACTGGAAGGACAGAAACTGAAATTTCTTGACCCCTTTACTTAATACTGCATATGAAAACCTCCTCCTAAGGGGATGTAGCCTGGGACAAAATGCTCACCAAACAGAACATGATCACTTCTTTTGTATTATATTGGGCATTGCTAAACATCCTCTTATTGTACACATCACTGTTTTGTTTGATTCTTTTTTTTTTAATTAAAGTAAATTTTATTTTTCCATAATGTTCCCATAATTCATGATTCTCATTCTTTGGTAGTTTGAAAGCATTCCCAGTCAGTTTACCCTCTATATTATTTGCAAGTACATGAAAAGTTCTCATGTATGGAAATTATTTCTTAAGGATAATTCTTTAATTCAGACAATCCTTGGCAGTACAACCTATCAATAGCTAACCAGCAACTTACTATTTTGGTTTTTTTAAATTTCTACTTCCATGAAAAGTGTAGAATCCAGGGTTTTTTTGTGAGTTTTATAGAAGTTAGAAGCAATATATTGCTAAATTGAATATAATTGGTGCATGTCTTCTGTCCTATTAAGACTCTCAAAAGAACATTGTGCCTGTCAGATGCAGTCTGTGATTTGTGAACTAGACTAATTTTATTTCTCATTAATGGATTTTGTTCAGCTGTTAATTTAAATTCCCTAATTGCTGTCTTCATTGTATTTTCAAGGGAAAAATAATATTAAAATAATCTTGGTCATTTCCTAGGGTAAGTTTTCTCTCATCTCCTTTCTTTTGTGGCAAATAAAGTGATACTTTTTTCACTTACTCATTTAAACAATTCCTTTTTTTTTCCCAACAGATTTATTTTCTTCTTTTTGTCATTTCCCCCTTTACCCTGTGTTTTATTCTCTATCAGTGCACTTCTGTTAAGACTTCTTCATCTTTGTTACTAGGTTATCCATCACAGCTGCCAGCTATTCCACCTTTTTTTGGCAGTCAGCCTCCATCCGCTCCTTCTATTATTAGATACTTTTACCTTCTCAAGTATTAGGCACCCTCCACATCTAATAGGAAATGGACTCAGCAGAAAAAAAAACATTTTTACAGCTGAGACTATTTTCCAGCAAAACAAAATATACATCATAAAAGCGAGAAATCCTTGTTTATTCCCATGGCTGAATTTCTACCATAATATGTTATGTATTAAAAGAAAGTAATAATTGCAGTATATTTTTTGAGAAAATTAAAATTATCAAGGCATAAGAATAGATAAAACAGAAAAAAATGTACATATGCAGGCATAGTTCTCTTTAGATAAATAGTTACTTGCCTTCCCATAGAAGAATGGTTACTCCCTTTGTCATCCCCTAAAATCTTGTCATTAGATGCTGAACCCAAAATCAAACTCTTCAACAGAATTAATAGAAGAAAGTTATTTTAAAATAAAAGGGAAACGGTGGAGGTTTTGTTTGTCAGTCAGACATTCAAAGTCAAAGCTCAAATTGTAATCATTTGACAATGTAGCACCATTCAGAAGCTGTAATAACTCAGTCTGCCTTGCTGCTGGCGGCTACCTGTTGGTTATAACATTTCACCACAGGTTAAAAATCCACTTTCACCAACTCTATCTCCCTTGGGAAAAGCCTCTAATATCAGTAACAGTTCCGTTCACTTTACATCTTTTTGGCTGTCAGCCTCAAGAAAGTGGAGTCTTTTACAAAGTGTATCCTACCCAGCAAATGAAATATGCACTTTATCACCTGCCAGCAGACCTCAGGACCTTCGCTGCTCGTTCATATACATCAGGAGAAAAAGGGGGGAAACCAAAATGTCCTTCAGAGAAATTCATGTTGGGTGACCGTTTTGTTCTCCAGATAAAGAGAGTTAAATAAAGGGGTATGAATGACTTCTTTAATGACAAGCATTGTGAAGCTCTGCTAATGTACAAACTCTAGTTTGTCACTCAGATAATCTAAGAAAATCGGTGTCAAAGATCTTTATTGCCATAATTTATATATTTTCAACATTTCCCTCTAGCTCCCCATAACTCCTCCTAATCAGTTTTAGTTCAAGTCTGGCATTATTCAGAGCACTGCTGCTTAAACTGGAATGAAAATTTGGTACTTCTGCAAGTTTTTCTCTTTGTCCACTGGTGAAGCATCAGGGAAGATATAATTGCATTGCCAGTATTTAGCCCTCTACTTCTGATTTACTTAACTGCATCCATTTGTTCACTAACTTTATTAATGTTTTTTTAAACAGCAAACAAGGAAAGAAAAATCGCCAAAGGGTGTTGCCAATATTGCTTACTTTTCTCATCAAAATTAGCTTGTTGTCTTGAAAATACTATTTGCAATTCTTTTATGAGTTTAACAAGGGCAAGAAATATATTATCCTATCAAAATTGGGGTACCAAGATTTTTTTCTCGGCATGGTCTGACATAGATTTGTTTATAAAAAGAAATAAAAGGCAATCAGGTACTCTCAAAAATTATGAGGAAAGTTCAAAATGAAAACAAACTTAAGAAAAATTTAAGTTCCTGATGACAGGGTTAGAAAGTCTGTTACAAAACAGACATCTAAGTAGTGTGCAATGTATCTGAACCAAATCTTTCCCAAATCTTATCTGATCTTTCTCTAGCATATTTTTCTCAACCCGAAATAGCTCAATGACAGCAGATGCCTAACAGTGTTGCCATTGAGATAAGACTAGTGTTTAGTCTCTGTTAACCCATGCTGTCCCCTTTTAACATTGTTGTGATGTCACTGTACGCAAATAAATCTTCAGAGCCATTCCTGGTGATCTCTACACACTCCTACCTGGCTTTTAACCCCAGTAACACATGCAAGCTGCTTCATCAAATTATTTATCCAATTATCTCAACTACTTAAAAGAATTCAGATTATTCAGGTTAAAACACAGCTTTAAGTTCATGCAGGATTACGCGCGGATTCCTCAATATATTATTATTGAAATATGATCAATATTTCTCATCTCAGACATGGTTAGGTGTTTAACCAGTCTATTGAATTAACATATGACCTGGCTTCTCCCTTGCTGTATTATATGATTTCTACTGAGAAATGTTCCCTGATTTCATAACAGTTCGCAAACTATATCTCATTAAAAAAATCAATGAGATAAACCAGCTGATATTATTGCAATTTACATAATTGTAGATAAAATAGTAAATAATTGATAATATTACAGTATTAAAATAACTTGCTGAGATTATTTTAAAGACCTTTATTCAACGTTAAAAAAAAAAAAAAAAACACAAAAAAACCCAACCAAAATCCTGTTAATTGATTTAGGATTTGAAGCATCCATTTTGCTTCACACCTTTTTCAGCTGTATGAGTTCAGCCTACTAGAGAATGCTGTAAGAGCAAAGGGGTTCAGATTTCCAAAAGGAGTTTTGGTTTGCAGTGTCTGTGTGTCTGTGCAAGTTTAGCCTGACAAGACCTAAAAGGTAGCCTCTTTTCTGTTAAAATAGCCTTTGGGTTGAAAACCAGTTGGCCATCTCTTTACAGTAAAACTGCCTATTCATTGTCATTATATCTATTAGAATATATTTCAGTGAACTTTCATTGCAAAGAAAGAGTTGATTTTTACTAACAGTAAAAGAGTTGCAAGGCACTCCAGTGGACTGGTAAAAATTAAACATGCATGAAGCATCCCTCCAGAGTCCATGTATTTCTTGTATGTATCAACACTATTATCAAGGTTTTGCGGGCCCAATGAAAGGAAATCAATTATTCATGAAACTTGCAAGCTGATATTTGGAGCAGGGAGCAACACTTCTCCCCCATGTCTTTGTGGAGACAAAAAATGCTGGTTCAGGCACTGACTCAATGCAGATCATTAATGCATGGGCTGAAGAAGTTCTGGAAAGACAAGACAAAGAAGAAGATGCCTAGGATATTAAGGAAGACTTTTCTCATATTCACACTAGTTAAATATGCTGCTACATATATGTGTGTGTGTGCGTGTGAGTGTGCATATTGGATGTGTAAATGAAGGTTCATTCCCTTCATTTGTGGCACTCTGGGCTCTGTAACAGGTGATTTTTTTACAGCTACTCTCACAGAAGTCAATAAATGGTTTTGGGTTTAGTTTGATGTAGTATCCATGCGGACAACATCATTTAAACTTGGCAGTTCATTAACCTTCCCTTAAGACTCATGTGAAAGTTCTTTCTCTCCTCTCTGCCTCTCTTACATGTTTGGCATGACAAAATAATGTATATCTTTGTTATTTAAGGTTTGACTACAGCAGTGTAAATCTCCTTGTTAGCAAACACATGAAGCTGCTTGATTGTTTCATTCAAGAGTTCTTTAAGCAACAACTTTAAGTTAAACTAGGGACTTAGGGATATAAATAACTTGTGCAGTTCTCTGACACAGATAAATTAGCATTGCCACTGTCCTTGGTAATTTTCTGAGACCTCTCACTGTGCCACTTTTATGGAGCTCTAAATTGCTGATATATTCTTCTCTTTACTGTATGCTTTTAAAGTGAATTTCACTCTCTATGAAAGCAACTGGATAGGAACATGTGGACCTTTTCATTTTTTTTAAATCTGATAACTAATGAAAGGAAATTAAATTCTTGCATGTGACCTCCTGCCATGCTTTGCCCTGATGCTGAGACCTTCTGAAGGATGAAAGCAAATTGTTCTTTAGTCCTATTCTGTCTTATTTTCTTTTTGTACAGAGAAAGCTAACCAAATTGTTAACAAATGCAAACTACTATAATATTCTCTTTTTTTTTTTTAATTCATTATCTGATGTGAAAAATTGGGCCAGTGGAAACCAGCCTGAGATCAATGCATTTCAATAGGAAGCATGAAACAACCTTCTGAAAGCAATATCTCTTATTTAATAGTTTGAGCTTCTTAGTGGAAAGCTGATGTCTGCTTTTAGAGATCTGACCACTACCCTGAAGCAGTCATGCAATCTCTGATTTAAAACATAAAACAAACATTTCCAAATATAAAGATTACTGAGAAGTAACCCTATGTGAGACAGCCTTTGAACACTAATGCTGTGTCTTTGACCACTGTTTAGAATACTTACATTTTAAAGTGTCACTACTTAAAAGAGGCAGTTGGTGAAAGGACTTTTTTTTCTTAATTTGCAAGATCTATTCTTGTCATTCACTGAAAAATTTGTTGAGAATTAATTGAATATTATTAAATACAATCCCACTTCCAGATAGCTGTTGTGAATTGCTTATCCATTCTCCAGATGGGACACAGAGAACAGATGTTAGTCACAGATCAGACTGATAAAACCTACAATGCTTTTATTTTATTTCTCAAATCTGTCCTTTTTTTTGCAGTGGTATATTTTCTAGAGTCATCTGAGGACCTAGCCATGAAGTAGATGGTCTTCAGTTTTCTCTATTTTCTTTCCAGGGCACATTTTGGCTTTGGTTTCTACCTTTTTGTGGTAGGGCTCTTCTTTACTACAGGAAGGGAGGGGCTCCCTGGCCCAAGGTGTGAAAAGAGGTCACCCTGCCCACCTGCAGTCAGGAATCACAGGGGCCTGGGGCCACTGGTTTAGGATGGGACCTCCATACCTGTGTTCCCAGTTAAATAAATAAACAAGAATTCTTTTCTGAGCTCTGTGAGGAGTTTAAAACTTTGTGTAGGTGCTGTAGTGTTATGTGCTCAGAGAAACCAGTGGATTGGATAAAGTGCTCTCGCCTTCATTGATTTCCATTTTCACTGACTATTTTATCATCTTTTTATTAGAAAATTATTTCAATGTTGACCTTTTATATCTGCTCCCCTGAGGACAGCAAGATGAAAAATCTTCAATGTTTTCCTTTCGCTTTAATGACAGAAACTGGATATTTTGTTTGTAAGAGGGAGACAATCTCATTCTCAGATTTCATTTTGCTGTGCAACAGAAATACATTTTGATACATAATAGAAAGCACATTTACTTTTACAATTTTCCCATAAAATAATGAAACATATGATTTGATCATGTGTGACGTTTTGAATCAGTGACAGTCTCAAACTAGATGTTCGGGTACCTAACTAATGCGTCAGGTGCTTAGAAAATTTAAAAGAAAGAAAATTGTATTGAAATATAGATAACGTGGTTGACTAGAAATTATTTGCATTTATGTCCTAAAGTGATTTACAATTTAAGGTTGATATAATCCACTTTTTTCAGTAGCAATGGATTTTAGTGGTGTGTTCTTTTCTAATGACCAAACTAAGAATTGAAAAATCCAGTGCAAAATTATTTGCTAACATGAATTATTTTCGTCTAATTTAATCTACCTCTGTCCCAAGTTTCCTTTCCTAGGTGTCTTAGAGCTGCAGCTCTACCCTGCTCGTGATGACTCACCACTCAAGTCTCTCCATGCCATGTGCAGGACTTGGACAGGTGATTTCAGTGCTATAAACAGCTAAGGCTGCATGGAAATCCTTTCAAGCAGTGCAGCTTAAGCTCTTGAATAACACACCATGAATTTCTGCTCAAATATTATATATCACTGTGTTAAGAATATCTAAGCAGCAAGGAAAATATCTAGCAGAGATAACTTACTCCCTTTTTCCCTTAAATATCCACAGCAAAATTGAGTGATTGATTTTCAGGCCTTTTTTGGTTTGCTTTAAGGACCAAAAATGTAAGTGTGAAGATAATAAGCATTTGGTAAGCATTACGGTCTTCAACAGCCATAAAGAACATACCCCAAATCACTGTAAAATTTTAAGCTCCCCTTCTTGCTTGAGTCTTACAGGAGGATCTAGGAGAAGAGTGGAGGGGAGAGGGAATGCGACTTCAAAGATGACATTAGATAACATTTATGAAAAGAGTTGCTCTTGTGTCAACATAAGCACAAACATTTTGCAAGTATTAGCAATCTCTGGGCTTGCAAAATGCACCTTCCTTTATGGCCACTGCGTAATTGAGTGTTTACACAGATGGGTTCTACTTCTACACAGCAGCACGTCAGAAAGAAAAACACAGAAATAAACCAGGCTACAGTAGTGATATGCTAAATAAGTCTTTTTTCAAGACATAGTTCCTACCTGGTTTAAAAACCCCACAAAACATAAACCAAACAATGTTATTACAGGATCATAGTTCAGGTTATAGACCAGTTGTTGAACCTCACTACCTTTAAATTCTTCTCCTCCCTTGTGCAACTACATTGAATAAAATTGAGTAATCTGGGCATATTTTCTAATCACTCACCCTAAATGTATGAGTAGACAATGAAAAAGCTGACTTGAGGACAAATCTAGGCTGTAGATCTTTATTGTCTGCTGCTTATTGAAGTCGTCCTTACAGCCTGAAATTTTTAGATTTGTTTCTGTTTGAGTACACTCACTTCATTTTATTTAATTTATCCACAGAATCTTTTCATGATTGCATGGCAATCTCCAAAGACAAAAGGTCTGAAGGCTGAAGCTATACTAGATCCATGGAAGAAATAGAAAACAAACAAAACCAGTGTTATTTTATTTTTTTTAAGGGAAAACGAAGACATAGTTGGCAGTGACATCTCAGTACAAAAGATTATTTTAGTGGTAGATATGATCACAATATTGGAGATTTTCTACATTTACATTGATATTTAAACAGTTCTTCTGCCTTCAAAGTCATTAGAGATAAATTTAACACTTACCTTATCTGTAGATTTTTATGTATTAAATTATTTTTGTCTAATAAATGTTGTAATCTTGTTTAATGGTTGAAAGTTATTGATGCTAAGGTACTTTTTACTACAATCTCTCACTTTAGTAGTTTATCACATGCTGTTCATTACCACTTCACAACTGCTAAACTGTATGTTACAGACTTCTTATTGCTTTTTCTGTTGACAAAAATATACTACAGATGCCTTATATGATGTCTTATATTTTAATGGTGCTTTAATGAGGCATCATGCCATGAATTTACGTTCAACACAGGTTGCCTCAGCATACAATTAATAAACGCATCAATACACTTTGGTGAAGACTTTCAGAACTCCATAGGAATGGCCACTTATAGCTAAACCAGAACTTCTTTGTTTCTGCTTGTCATACACGGGGCAGAGTTTTCATAATAAACTTCAAGTGATTTTCAATTCCAGTTCAATTTCTCCCTATATTACATTTATCAAGCTTCCACAGCATGCTCTTTACCACAGAACCAATTTCAAATGTACAAAAGCAGAACCTTGCCCTCTCCAGGACACTTCTCAAACAACTGGTATATAAGACTCCTAAAAGTCCTGTGTATCTCTGTCCAGTTTCCTCAGTAGCTTTGAACCTACACTGAGAGATTGGACTGCCTGACCTCCTGCACCATTCTCTGAGTCTGTGAAATACCAAAACGAGGTAAGTGCCATCATGAGTATGAGAAAGAAAGAAACTTGAATTCCCACAGATTTTCATCTGGGTCATGAACTCGAATTAAAGATTTCCTGTTGCTGGGGTATCTATCAGATCATTTCACCATGTGAGTTCACTATGTTGCTCAACAACAGGAGAGTCCCCACTGTAATGCCACCCACAGAGCAAGCAGAGATGCTGTTCCTCAGTGTGGCCATCTATTTCACTAGTTGCTTCTCAGTGGAATTCCCAATGTGAAGATTTTGTTGAGTTTATTTGGATAGTAGCTGGTTCAACTGTTGGCCTAAACAAAGATGTTTCATCTTCCTCCCAATTCCTCAAGAATGCCAACCACTCCTGATCACATGCTTTTGGGAAGCCTGGATAAAGGCAAATGAGTGAAACTTTTGAAAATACCTTTAATAAATTAGTCTGAGGAGAGATAATGGTACTGTCTAAATTGCTTTTTATTGCCTATTGTACCTCATGCCTAGGAATGGAAACATGAAATCTTAAAATTACCAAAGATTGTCTTATTAGCTAGAAAGAAAGTGACAATGGAATAGAATCTAACCAATTAATAATGTGAATAAACTCAAGGAAGGAGCCAAATCCCATTTATTTTGTTTAACATTTGATTAACTGGTTTTGTTCGGTTCTCATCTTGTGTTTTAATTTTCCATAATCATCATTTAGCTGTCAGGATAGCAGGTGGCTTTAGAAATTAGAAAATCAGATTAATAAACCAGTTTCTTAGGTTTATCTCTGTGTCTTCAGGATATCTGACCTCAAAAAGTACTGCCTTCTCCAGTACAAAGAAACTGGAAAGATGAAGCAGTCTGGAATAGGCAGTGTACACAGTTTCATGCTGCCTGAAAATTTTGTTTATCAGAAGTTTAAAGCTTTTTTTTTTTTTTTAATAACAAGTTGGCCAAGAAAAATAAAATGAAAATGAAAGACAGGATTTTCACATAGCCCAGACTTTTTGACTTGTAAGGTTTTTTAATTTTCTTCAAAATAGGGTTTTCCAACCTCACCAATTCAGAGGTTTTTTATTATAAAGAAAGGGAGAGGCCTTTTGTTTCTCAAAGGCTAAAAAAATCTATCTCAACAACTCCTTAGAGTTTATTGAATTTGAATAGTCTCAGTGAAATGTTTTCAATTTGATGAATGATAAAGATGCTTGTTTAGAATTGGTTTTGGTACATTCTACTGGGACTGACTGTTCTAATCAGATGGATGTTCTATTTATTCCAAGTTTTCGAAGGGCAATTAAAATTTTACTACTAGGTACACTAGGAATAAGTTAATTGTTGACTAAATGGACTATAGTGGAGAGAAAATGTTTTCTTCATCCATATGCTTCTACAGGTGTTTGCATTCATATTGTAGGAACATTTATGGAGATTGTGACTCCACTGTGTTACATAGCACAAGTGAACATATTTAGAAAGATTTTATACCAGAAGAAAACATTTCTAGTAGTATTAGTATAGTACTGCATCAAATTACGTCTTTTACTCTAAGATGGTCACCTCAGAAGTGTATCAGAAGAGATATGAACTGGTACACAACCTTCCTAGAATCTGATAAAGTATAGATCACCATCTGCCTGAAGATGGAACTTATTTGTTACCTTTCTGCTTCCATAGCATGGTGCTTGCTGCTGAAATGTACTTTAACCTTATTCAGTTCCTTTCCATCTATCATCTTTTCTGATTTTCCTGTAAGGAAACTCCCTGTGCTTTAGTACTGCCACCCATGGCAAAGTTGTTACCTGTCAAATGGTCAGGGTATGTTGTTGTGAATAATACAGAAAAGTCATCCTGGGCTACATTTTGGGTTGTTGAGATTTTATAAGAAATCTAGTAAACTATTTCAGTGGCAGTTCTTTTCCTGGATGCAATTTACTTCCTGTAGACCCTCTGGAAAGACATCCTTGAGGGTCTTGAATGTCTACATTTCTAAAAGAATATATTTGTTTTGATTAAATTCCATGGAAATAATCTCAGATGGAACTTAACACTCAGTGGAAAGCAGCTGCCTGTGCCCGTGGCTTTTGTTGAGTGTGACTTTGAACATTTTGGTTTCCTAAATGAATATGGCTGGCATCACAAGGCACCTGTGCTAGAAGCTGTGCTTGTGATACTGCAGCAGAATGAAGCGCTAACAGAAATTTGGGTTCAATGTTGTTCCTGTTGCTGCCAGTAAGTGTTTGTGACAGATGGCTATTTCTGAATATCTGGATTTTGAAGTGTGGTTGGGTTTTTTTATGTACCTTTTTGCAAGAGCTGTATGACTAAATTTTGTCTGTGCTTCTGATCAAACACCTTTCTAGGGAAGACGGAGGATCAGCTCAGACAATCTCATCTTATGGGCAAGGCAGAATTAGAACCCTTTGAAGCTGGTCTGAACCTGCTGTTGGGACATCCGAAACTGAAGACGCCACTTTCAATAGAGGGATGAGGAAAAAGGGCTTGACTGCGAGTTTGTCTGCACTGCCTTTGATACACTGGCTCAAACTCAGGCTTATTTTGGGCAGAAGAATGGCTCCAGTAAGCTGTGTGAACAGAGGCACTGGCTGTGCATGAGTCTTTCCTCTACCCCATCCACAATGCTCTCCCACCAGAGTCACCACCAGGCAGCCTGTTCCTTTCCTTCGCACTTGGTCCAGGTTTGGAGGCAGACAGGAAGTGCAGGTGGTCAGGGCATGGCAGTGTGCTGCAGTCAGCTCCAAGCTTGTGTTGCAGAAGAGACAAGACTTTGCCACCTGTGCAGGGCATAGGAGGGAAATATTAACTGTTTCATGAACTACATAGGTCAAATATTGTATTAATAATGCATTTTAAAACTAGACAAGGAGGCAGAGGGACTAGTCAATAAAAATTATTGAATGCCTGTGACTGAGGAATCTGAAGTCTGGCTGATACAGCAAGAAAGAGGTGAACAGAACTCTATGCCATGCTGGAAGGACACTTCATTTTGTCTCCAGGTGTCCAGGTAGTGGATATTTATGTTTTCCCAGTTTAAATTCTTAGGTTTTTTTCTCTTTGAAGCAGGTTGAATTGAATTTTACTCCAGAGTTTATTTAAGGTGGAAAGCAATTAGTAAGAAAAGTTCTTCAGGTACTGAGGGAAGATAAAGACAGTAGGTCAAAGACAAAGGCAACAGAAAATTCCACATAATGTGTTGCTACTGTAGCTTTCACGTAAAGGTGAAGCCTACAGAATACAAAATGGATTTATTGAGTACAATATCAAGCTGCAGGTGAATCACAGATAAAGTCTCATTAGTATAAATATATGACAGAGAAGATACACAAAGTCCTAGGTTTTTAATGCTAGAGTTCCTGCACTTAGAAAATGAGCAAATGACAGTCTACAGCAGACTTATTAAATAGATTTATATGAAACAGACTTAGTCAAAAGCATTCTTCCACCAGTAGAATAAATAATTCCATTAGCAAAGTGTCACTCACCTTTGTTATGTACAGATTTTTATATCATCAATATGCTCTTCAATAAGTATTCATCTGCATCATCTCACTAATAAAATTTTTCTCCACAGGTAAAATGCTACAGGTTGCAAAGAACATCAGTCAGTAGTGACGGTTTAAAAATCAAACCTAGTGGGGCAAAGCAGTTTAGCAGCATGTGCCTCACTCCGTGGCATGTAAGATTAGCCCCATGCAACACTTGAGCTGTAAACATTTCCATTTGCAAAGAGTGATGAAAAAAACTTCAGTAACGTGTACAACACATGCTCACTGCATCACAGTAATGCTCAGCACCCTCATGCTTAATCTCACAGCAGTTGATAGGGCATAACAGTGAAGAAGTGAGATGACATAACTGAAGCACAAATAGCTGGAACAGTTGCCTGCCTGTGTTCTAGTAGGTTGTGGAATATTTTCCTACCCAGAAAATAACCTCATTAATGCATTTAGACGTAGATTGACCAAAGTCCTGGTTAATGTACAATTGAGAAAACTCCAGAATTAGCTTAATTAGATTATATGGTTCTTTTCTATCTCAGACTTCTACAGCTTTAGGGCATGGAGTAAAATTACTGATCTTTTAGTAAATTATATCAAACATGCCTAGCTGCATTTTCCACTATGCAAAACAAATCTGGTGCATTCTACTTCACCTCACTAATTCAGGATCACTCTAATATTAGGAAGAATGTCACTACCCATCAGTGAAAGAGAATCATGTCAGCTTTTCCCAGTATAAGGTAAAGAAATGGATTGCCAGTTCATTTTTTTTCCTTCTGCAATTTCATAAATAACCATATATTCTTTCCGTCATGATTCAAGCAAGTTTCTAGCATGTAGGAGAAAGTCCTTCAAATAACAATAGGACATGGTTTCCCACTGATGAAGCAATAAAACATGTTTGGGATGGTAATCTTTTCTTATTACTGTTTTCATTTCATAATATGGCAGCAGTTTGTTACGTTTTTTGTTTTGCTATCTTCCTTTTTTATAGATGGTGCAGGTGTGAAAGTTGTTGGTGGCCTCCTACTAGCAGATAATTTGAATGAATATCACTCTGCTACAAACAAGTATTTTTAGATTTTAGAGTATGATGATTCCTTTTGTTACATTGTCTTCCGAGCTTTCCTAGTTACAGAATGACTACTTAATGAGGATTGAATATGCTGGGGCTTTGGGTCTTACTATTTCTACTGAGGATTTAGATCAATATTTGAGACTCTTTCTCTGCTTTGGACTTTCACCAGATTATGTTGTTGGGCAGTGGATATTCATTAGAATTTGGTTCAGGACAGGTTTTGAATTAAACCAGTAGAATTTTGGAAAGGTATTCAACATGCAGTTTAGGACATGAATGCTTAAGTATTTACAAAATAGGGTGTGAGTCACTTAAGACTGGACACCATGTGTTTTAATAAAATCATGTAGAGTATCCCACCAGATTTATAGACACCAAAACAGAAAGTCTAAGCCTCCTGTAGGTCCTGTGCTGGATCTGTCAGTCTGCAGATTTCTTGGTTGGCTGGTGCTAGACCTGTATGTTCCAGTCTAGATGTCCATATGAAAGCTAGAAGCTCCCATCATGCCCACCACAGGTCTGGTAAGTGCAGTCAATGGATTATAGAAAGTTATTTATGCTTATATTGCACTGAGTAGCTTTCTTGAATCCATTGGACATAATTGAGCGCAGGTGTTACCAGAGAGTAGTAATATTTTTTGTGCTTCATGTTATACTAGGACAGCTGATTTGCAACCCCTGCTAGTCTTCATACTTTCAAAAGAAAAATTTTCATCAGATGTACCTGACCTCTTGACTTGATGTTGTTTTTAGTGCCTGTTTGTTGCAAAATATTAAGCAGAATTGTGACCCTTCAACAGACTTGTTTGTCTAGTTCTGATTTGAATCCAGTCATGATTCTGTTTTCTGCTATATGTCTCTTGGAAATATCCTGTACCCGCTTTATTAGCCCAAATAGATGGAGTTGCATGGTTTTTGCCATGTTTGTGTTCTGTGTAAATTTTCTGTATTAAGTCAATGTTGGCTCTTCTGTCTACTGAACTGAGTTTGTTATTCTGGGGCATTGTTTTGTAGTTTCAAAATATGTGTTGGTAAGCAATGGGTTTTAATACCTTGCAGATGTTTCTGGTTAAAGTTGGAATTTTTCCCCTTTAATTTATGACAGGTTTAATTAAAGTACTTTCCTTTGGTCTAATCATTATAACGTTAGTAATTCTAAGTTATTGCTTCAGTCCTGTGTCATGTTCCAGGGACTACTTAAAAAATGTATCTTTCCATTTATGGAATGTAGGATTATGCTTTATAGATACTACCTATTTACGAGTTTAGAACTGGTGGCCGCTATTAACTCCAATTTCTCTGAATCATCCTCGGCTTCCTTTTCTAAGGTGGGGTTTATGCAGCTAGAGCATTTATTTATGTTTCAGGTGATTTTCTTCTGACCTTGAAAAGTCAATAAACACTGTTTTCAGTTAAAGTATAGAAACACTGCTTCAGGCTTCTCTTCCAATATTTTTCTCTTTTTTTCTTTTTTTTTATTCCTGCTTTTAGAGATTACATATCTGACCATATGTTGCTACTTAATTACTTTTTTTTTTTTACTTTTATATTTGTTGTCTTTTCACTTGTTAGCAATATCTAGTGATTGAAGATGACGTACAAACATTCATAAAGAAAACCAACCAGCCATTCACTTCCCCCCATTCTTTGTGCCCTTTTTAATACACGCAACCATTGTTAAGGTAATGACAAATAAACTGTTTGAAATAGGGACAGGGTTTGGGTATGTTAGTTTTTCTGCTCCGTTACTCAGCTGGAAAAAGGAACAAATAGGTGTTTATTTACTTCCTGAATTGTTCTTTGTTTACACTTCATATTCAGATTTACTCAAAGCTTCCAGCATGATGGAACCAAATCCACTTCCATCATGCTGTAAAGTCCACTTTACAGTGACAACCTTGAGCAGCCTGGAAGCGATTTGTTAACCTCTAAAGTTAATATTTCAGTTGTCAACAGTAGCATCACTTGATCTGCTGAAGTAAAATACTGTCCTGGTTTTGGCTGGGATGCAGTTCACTTTTTTGCAATAGCTGAAGAAAAAAAGTTTAAGCATTTTTAAAGAGAAAGTAGAGATAGTGCAAAATGATCATGGAGAAACCAGCCCTTTCTTGCCCTCACACTTTTCCAGGTATGTTCAGCAATTTTATGGAGTAATCCTACTTGTAGAAGCTTAGAGAAAACCTGCCTTATAAGATCGTGAAGTTCAGGAGTTTAGGTGATTGATTGAATAAAATAGGGATGCTAATTCATGAGACATTCATTGTGGCATAACTCCAGAAGAGAAGGCTGAGGGGTGGGGTGCAATACAGTGGATGGGCAATGAGCCAATGAACAGCATCATTGTAATTGCAGATGAAATAATAATTATTTGTGATAGCTTACTAATCAGTGAAAGCATGGAAAAGGCTGCTGACAAGTGCCATCAAGGTAATTAAGGTGAAGGATTGAATTTGCATAAATTTACACTTTGATCATTGTTCACAAGATGCCGTCTCTCAAAATAGACTTAGCTGGTTTCAAGATGAGTACTAAATCAAAGCAAAGGACTACAATAACTGCACAGCATCAATAGTGCTTACAAAATACAAATGCACCTTACAGAGGCAATTATCTAAAGAATCTATTGTCCTTAATCAAAGGATGATACTGAAGTCACTTTTTCAAATTACCAAATAGTCCTAGTTAGCATATACCATTCTCTTTAAGAAACACAGAAAAATCATGAGGACGAGAAAACACATAACTTGATTATTCATCTTGCTTAAAACTACCCAACCTGTGAAATGAGGACTGCTGAAGGTGCTACTTCTCATATTATTTTGACATACATATGCAAGCTGCCTTGGAAACATATTTAATACGTTCTTTAGTAGCTGTAAATATGATGCTCTCATGATCTCAGGGGCTAAGTCACTGCCTCTGATGGAAGGTTAAGCTGTAGTCCTTCAAGTCTCTGTGCACGTTTCCTGAGTATCATCTGCCAGGGGGATTCTGGTGCTCAGCCCTGCAGCCATAGCTCCGTGGTCTGCCTTAGCTCCAGTTCTGTGATTCTTTTCCCTCTGGAAAACAGCAGCGGGTCTCATGACAGTGCAGACTCCTAAAGGAACTAACAGTTTATGTAAAACAAGTGACTTTGAACTCTCAAAGCACGCATGGAAACAGCAAAAAATAGACTCTACACATCTATTCATTCTTCCCTAAGGTTTATTGCTTACTGGAAAAACCCTACTGAGACTTCTGGAGTCCTTCTCTCTGTCAACTTTTCTCTCCAGATAGTTTCTGACAACTCATTTTCCACTCTCTTTTTTACTATGATTTTTTTAAAGCCGTTTTCTTGTACAGATTTAGAGGGATCGTCTTATTGATAAATCTTATTAAAGATTAAATCTTATTTTTCTTATTAAAAATAGCAAGACGTTTTAAACTAATCATATGGTTAATCATAATTTCCGAGTATTCTTCTTTGTATTATATTGCTGTTTGCTCTGATTTTGACTAACATCATCCTACTTTGCCTCCCTTGCTGAGCATGTAATATTCATGCTCCTAAGTATTTCAGTTGTGATATATCATAATGCAAAAATTTCATATATGTCATGTGGGAAACTACATATACACATGAAAAAAAAAAAATTAGCTGCAAAATAATTTTACCCACCCATTCTGGAAATTTTTCTGTTGTCTCCTTGTGTTCCTACCTCATCCTCCATCTATAGTAACGCTGCATAAAATTTAGAATCAAGGTTACTGTAATTACAATCTGCTGTAAGATTTTTGCACCTTATTTATTAATTGCCTTTATTTTATTCCTGTATTATATATGATCATTCACTAACAAAGTTGTAAATCATACTATCATATTTGAATGGGGTTTTTTGCATTGTAGCCATGCAAATTGTTTTTGTCGAGTTACAAAATTTTAGTAGAAATAAAATGTATTTGCCTAGTACAGTATGTGCTCAGCATGCTTTTATACTTTAAAGCTACTGCTCTGACACAGCCACGAAGCGCGTAGAGTTAGCTTTTACAGTGCAGCAATATACATGTCCGCTTAGGTACCAGAGATTTTCTACTAATACAGATCTCTTGGCATGCTGCATTTGTATTCCAGGCAACCTCCACTCACCAGCGTAATTATTTGATTAAGAATGAGTCTCATTATTGTACATGCGAGCATTCCATGCACAACTCTCCTGGTGATGCACATACTCTATATGTCTTCCAAATGTCATCTGTCCTGTCATTGTTCTTCACCTGTTTATTAATAAATAAATAAAGCTGCTTTACAGAATATTAGAGAATTAGGACACGAGATATATACCTAATGCTGAAGCTGCCTTCCCCATTATAAATCTGATCTTATCACATAAATATATCTCATAAGTCATATCTCAGCTGAATACAGTTTTTTTTACAAATACAATGATATTAGAACCATGTTTAAAGTACAGGTTTGAATCCCTGGTTCCAATAAATCAGTAGCAAATGAATACTGATTTCACCATGGATTGGTTTTCACCCATGGTATTCTCAAGTGTTTCTTGAAAATTCATTGATTTAGCTTTTTGAACTCAGGATATCTTGGTTTTGGTTTTTTGTTTTTTGTTTTTTTACTACTGGAATGAGATGTGGCAAGGAAAAGAAGAGAAGGAAGTATAAAATATACATAACAAAAGTATGAGTATTTTTCATAGGGATTTTTTAATGAGGGATTAGTTACATAGGAGCTTTAGGGATTAATTAACCAATACCTAATTAAAGCAGAGTCATAAAATGAATTCTCTGTAAATCTGAAAGTCATGCTGAAGGAGAAAAAGTAGAGAAGTGAAATGATGTAGAATAATAGGCCATTTTTAAACTGAACCAATATATTACATCAAAGAGAATGGAGAAAAATTATTAAAAGGGTGCAGAAAAGTGAGAGCAGGAGGTTGTTACTGTCTCTCTATTCCTTTTGTTTTTAATGGATAAAAGTCCTAATTTTTCTGGCCCCTACATTGACCCATGATTACAAATTGTACTCTGAAAAGTCATCTATTTGAACAGTAAGACTTCCTGTAATGCAGACCGAAGTGTTTTGCTGTGTTCCCACTTACTGGATATACACATAAAATGAAGCAATGATACTGAAGTCTATGTTCATTAATTGCCCTTCATTATACTTTCATTATCTTGTCTGTTTATCCCCATTCTTTGTATCATTTTCTCTGCCCTGATATTTTCACTGCATCCTCATTATATACACACTGTGTTCTGGTGACTTAGAGTAGTCTTGAGGACAGCCACTTAGAGTATCACTGTACAATATATTTAAGAAGACTATTTTATAGAAGACTAACATGAAAATTGTGTTGACTCCCTTGAATAACATCCACTTGTATTTTGCTTTTTCCAAGTAGCCTGTAAAATAGAGCTAATATTTTGGGGGAGAAGGGAGGAAGCCTGGATGGTCTTCAGCTTTCCATTTGAAAAGCATCTTCAACAGAAATTATAAATCCAGATTATAATGTCGGTCTCTTTTTTTTCCCCTTCCACCAATTTTAAGGTTAAAATGAGCCTTAATGTATTTTTATTTGAAGCTCCTATATAATATCAACTATAAAAATTCACCTTGCAATATCTTTATTGAATCTAATAATTTTTGGATGAATAAGTACAGATTTTACATAGACAGTCTTAGCTCAAAAACTTTTATGAAGGTGTCTCCATCACTTCTCCAGGGAAGTTTTGCAAAAGGTTAATCACTGTTAAAGTATGTCTTTCTTCCCTTTTGAATTTGTCTACCTTTAATTTTAGCCCTTGAATTTTTTAATGGTTTAGGAAATTC
This sequence comes from Grallaria varia, assembly GCA_013396735.1. NCBI lineage: Eukaryota > Metazoa > Chordata > Aves > Passeriformes > Formicariidae > Grallaria > Grallaria varia. Next base: position 66,654 of record VWZG01004559.1, read on the forward strand.
ATGGTCAGGTGGCTCTACAGCATGGCCAAACACTAAATCTTTGTCAAGGTCATTGCTTCTTCCCAGGATGTTCAATAATCTTTTGTCCCTCCATATTTATGTCTTTTTGTCTGACTCTAGGAAAAATGGTAGCTGACAGAGCCCATTATTCCTCTTTGAATGTGACTCTCTTAAAAATGGTTTGCCTCAGTTTAAAAATTACCCCTGTTATTATCTATCACTTCACCAGTCCTTGGGTGTCTATAAGCCTTGATGGAGAATTGTTTATATTTTCTTCACATCTCTGACAGAGACATTGAGTTGGGTTGAGGCTATATGTTCATTCTGTGATTTCCTATTAGTGATTACATTTTGACATCCACCAGTTATAGCTTTGTCATCTATTGACTAGATACTGCAGTGATCTTGAATGGTGCTAATTCCTTCAATCAGAATGTTATGTGCTAAATCTCAGTTCAGCTGACTACATCAGTGCTCAACAAAACCCAGTGTTTTTCTCTAGAATTGACTAAACCAAAAATACATATAATTGAAGGAAAAATCTGTTGCTTGCCACAGTATTTCCCTGATTGTATGGAACAGTCACAGGCTCAAGATTTGCACTGAAATAACAAGTAATCTCAGCAAAACCTACTATGACACTGTCTAATGTAAAGTGTTGTATCACTCTGGGATCAAACGCACAGCACAACTTTGCTGGACTAAATTTGAGAGGAATATGTTCAAGTGTAAGAATAAATCCTATATAATTAAAAACCAAGAATATACACTATAATCTTTAGTCCAGAAGTAATGCCAGGTTGTGTTCTGCATGTCTGTTAAATTTCACAAGTAGAAATGAAGAGGCTGTCACTTCAGGAATCTTGGTGACATTTTGTTACTTTTACTTCAGAAAACCTGGGATTTTAAAAAAAATTATTTGCAGCAGTACCTTCTATTGGTGGCATATGTGTTTCACAGACACAAATATCTTTCTGCAGTTGAATCTGAAAATTCAAAATGTGGCATTTTCCCCTTAAATCCCTTTAAATAAATGACTGAAAAGCAGATTTTTGGTGAAGATTTTTATTTATTTATTTAAAATTCAGAGTTAGAAACGCTACTATATTTTTCTCCCTAGGTCAAAAGGTTCATATTTAGCACATATCAATGATAACTATAATTGCTACCTATCTGTCTCAAAAGTGTCTCTTTTCTTTCACACTCAATCCAATATCAGGTTTATCCGTACAATCCGGCTGTGAATTAACTAAACGTGATCCCATATTCCATGCTTTAAAGGTGGACTGTAGAACTATACTGAAGTATGTTTCAAAGGCAATNATATACATGACAACATAATCAATAAAACTGATTGAAAATTTCCAGAAAAGTTGTTTTTCAGTTATATACAGCAACTAAAAGGTACTGAAATGCTCCATGATTATGTATAGATAACATTTATTTTAATCTGGGATTGTATTTTAATTTTATCAATAAGAATATGTTATTTGATATTTTTAATTGTTATTATTCTATAGAATTATATAAAATTACAAAACACAGCCAAAATTACTATTTCATATTCACTAAAAGACTCACAATGTTTAACAATAGAATGAGATTAAGGGAGTTACCGCCACATAACTAAGGAAACTAATCCCTCTCACTTCTCTGAACACTTACTGAGGGTATATATGCATTTTATGACTGATTTTTAATCTCTTCTTTTGGAGGAGCTGAGTTTTCTCAATTTACTAAAGAAGTTTAAGGTAACTATCAACACTGAAGTTGACCTTTAGGGAATGATATATTTCAAACAACCAATACTTATATAGATAAAGTAATAGTCTTTCCCTCACCCACTTCAATAAGATACTATAAATCACAATGCTAACTCTGTGTTTGGTTTTGATTTTCACAGTCTGAGGCCAGACTGGTCTAATTTGGCTCCAGACCCTTTGATGAATGACATCACAGACAGCAAATTCACTCCTACCTACAACCTATGGTTGGCAGTGGACACTCCCACAGCTTGGTGGACTCCTGAAGGCACCTCTTTCTCTGCAATGCTTGTGAAATGAACTTCAGGTTAAGGTATGCTAGTATTTATACACCTTATATAATTAAGTATTTGAAGTTTCTTGGGACAAATAGAGAGAAAAGGCCCAACCTGGGCAACAGTGTTGAAAGATACTTAATTAAATAGACTAGGAAAATGCTGTCTTTAATAAAGGGTTCAGAGAAAAAAAGTCTTTAATAAAGTGTTCAGACTTCAATAATTCTCTAGGAAATAGTATTTAATAAAGAGTTCACAGAAAACCGGTGATTTGTTATATGTGTATCTGGACAACATTAAGGGGTTAAATGAGTAACTGGCTATGCTGCAACCAACAGAAATTTCCTAGAATAGTATGCCAAGCAACTGAAAAACTTTTTAGTTTTAAAATTTGTGTCAGTCAAACATACTTAAAAATAACTGTTATCCCCAGAAAATTTGCAGATTATAAGATGAAACAAGCATTGTGGAGCAAATACTTCCTTTCACCTTCCATGGATTTCTCTAGAGAGTTCTGTCACATCTGGTCTTCAGCTAGTATGAGCCGGGGACACGTGTTCTGCTCTAGAAGAAAATACCATCTCTAACATGATCAGTGAACCAGATTTTTGTGTAAGCACAAAACATTCATGGTCTATAAACTGGCAAAGTGCCTTTAAATTACCGACTTGAATAAGAACTTCGTGGAACCAGCATTCCAGTATTAGCAGCTCTTCTTAGCACAGTGGGGATGAATAGCTAGCGAAAGATTAGACCTCTACCTATAGTGTTTCCTGTTTAGCATATCATTGCTATTGGTACTTTGAAGGAGCTTAAGGAAAGCGAGAGAGAAAAATAAAATACAAGGATAGAATGGAATAATAGGCTTATATACAGAAAATACTCAGCAGGACAGAAAGTGATGGCTCTGAATATTTTTTTGTTTGAAGTTTTTTTGTCACAGAAGGACATCCAGTGCCCATGCTAATAGATGAACTTGTTTTGGTATGAGTCAAAAAATCCCCTAAAACCCAAACCAAACAAAAAACATTACAAGGGTTATATATAGATACTGCAAAGTGTTAATGTAACGTACAATACTATGGAAGATTTATTGATATATGAACAGTAAATGTCAGGAAAAAATGACTGAAATTACAATGATACAGAAGAGATAAAAATAGTCATACTTGTAGAGTGATGAGATGTCACATTTTCAGTTTGTCTGAGGTGTGTAATCTACAAATAGATAAAGATTTTTTGAATGTTATGAGGAGGACTGGAAGGCTGCAGATGTGCTCTGCATTTCTCCACCAGCCAGGTGGAAGGAGTGGGTGGTACTAAGGTATGCAGAACATTCATTTCCAAGTTGTTAATTTTAGTATAGATGCTTTGTAGCCATTGCACAAAAGGCATCATTAAAAAGCAATTAATGTTAACACAGTGTTTTGTTTACAGTAATAAGATTGCTATATACTGAGCAACAATTGGATAATTATATCAGTTGTGATTATTGGCTGCACAGATGGGAGGGTTTAAAAGCAAATTACCTGATCAAATTCTGTTATTGAATTTTAATTAACTTCTGGATATTTTTCTTTGCTGTCTGAAACACATAATCCTTGTTACTTGGTTTACTTTAAGAAGGTAGGATCTTTTATAAATTTTAAACATTTGGGGGGAGGAGTGGGGCTGCCAGTCAGTGAAATTTATTTGTGCTTCAGATTACTCAGCCTAATATGCACAACTGATAATGAGGATGGACATTTTTCCTATATCAAAGACATCAGCAACTAAAGTAAAAAAAAAAATAAAAAATCACAGACAGAATCAAAGAATAGCTGAGGTTAGAAGACACCTCTGAAGGTCCTCTGGTCCAATCCCACTGCTCAAACAGGACCACTTGGAGCACTTTGCTCAGGACCATGTCCACACATCTTTTGAATATTTCTGAGGAGGAAGACTTGACCACCTCTCTGGGCAACCTATGCCAGTGCTCAGTCCCCTTCACAATAAAATATTGTTTCCTGATGTTCAGAGGGAACTTTCTATGGTTAAGTTTGTGATCATTGCTGGTGCTGCTATTGGGCACCAATGAAAAGAGCCTGGCTCCATCCTCTTTGCACCCTCCTTTCATGTATTTATATCCATTGCTAAGATCCCTCTTCAGCCTTCTCTTCTCCAGAAGAACAGCCACGGCTCTCTCAGCCTTTCTTCACATGTGAGGTGCTCATCCTTGTGGCCCATTTGCTTTCTCTGCAAGAGTACTTGCCTGCTCATATCCCACCTAGTGTTCATCAGGACCCTCAAGTCATTTCCTGCTAAGCTGTTTTGCAGCTGGGCAGCCCCCAGTATATATTGGTGCCAGGGATTGTTCATCTTCAGATGCAGAATTTTGAACTTCTCCTTGTAGAATTTCATGAGGTTCCTGACCACCCCTTTCTCCAGCTGCTGAGGTCCCTCTGGACGGCAGCATGACCCCCTGGCCATGGGATCAACTTCTGCTCCCAATTTAGTGTCACCTGCAAATTTGCT
>VWZG01004560.1:1687-11748 GCA_013396735.1 Grallaria varia
AGAGCTGATTCCTATTTTTATAACACTACTTAATTATCATAACTAAAGATTACATCCAACCCAGAGACCATCCACCCTCGTATCACCTTGGTGCCACCCTTAGAACCTCCCTTGAGTCTGCCCCTCGGCACACCTTCCTAGAATTGAGTCGGGGGTCTCAGGACCCCTTACTTCTTCACCATCGTCTTCTTCACGTCACATTCCCCTGGTTGGAGGTTTTCCAAATTTCATGGGTCTTCTATCTTTTTTGACTACAATGTGTGTTGTTATTCTAGTCCTGGTACGTGAGGCCTGAATGAAATGTTCTAGTTGCTATCTTAGCCTTAGCTAAGACATTCAGGAATGCAGTACAGAGGTGGAAACTGCTAGTTGTTATTTCAAATATGAGAAGCTATACAGCTACATAAAATTTACAAATACACAGAAATATATACATATATACAAATATACAAACACAGAAAGTCTTAAGGCATCAGAAGAAGCAGAATTAAGATTAGAATATCAAAGTACAGCAGCAGCAAACAAGCAGGGCTTTACTTTCAAAGAAGTTTCTAACCTACAAGTGCAGTAAAGGACAGCACATGATGTTCTGCTGGGAGCAGAGAACAAAATTATGTGTTATTAAAATATTTCAAAGGTATGATAACAAGACAGATCTCCTTTTGGACTGCACAGCAGAACCAGATGAAGGCCTTCAGACATGAAGTCATGAATTACTACAGAAGAAGTTAAATGCCAGCTTTATTCATTAATGTACTAGTAGACTCATTTCCTATAACTAGCAACCTAGATCAGATAATTAATGCCTTTGAAAGCTTCCCATTCGCTGTCATGCTCAACATCTCATGCTGTCCTTTGCCCACACTTATTTATACCAAAATTTTCTTAATGGATTTTAATGTTCAACTTAATTGTCCAGTTTCCTCATACTTTCCTTTATTGTCACCAGGAAAAGGCAAGTTTCTACAGAATAATTTGGAAAAGAAGCCTAAAAGGAAGAGGTCCAGATTTCCTTTGAGGAGATTAATTTACTCTGCTGATCAGGTAGAGGCAAGTGAAAACACTCCTAGTTTCCAATTTCCTAAATTTGGGCAGCCCAATCCAAGTCAGTCTGGCCTAAAACATTGCTTATTGTTGAGACAATAAAAGGCAAATTCTACTTTCAGTCTCTGCTCACAGTTTTGCTCTGGGAAGGAAGCAATTGGCTTTGAATCGCAGTGAAATAACCTGGTGCCTAACAGGGCAGGGCCAGCAGCTGGCTCATTTCTCCAACAGCTGCCCAGGAGAATTAATCCAGCAGCTGATAGATCAAGGCTTGCAATCTGATACAAAAAGATTTGGACAGACAGAGCTGATTAAAATTGAACGCTGGCCACCAGAATGAATAGACCATGAGGAAGTGATGTGTGAGAGTGTTTATGTGTTTATAACAAAGATTGTAGCCATAGAAATGAATATTAAAATCATACCAAAGGACGAGGTACTAACCTCATCAAGAGGAAATCATGAGGTCTGTCAAGAAAGAGAAGAGCTAGCTTAAACTGGAAGTGTCAGAATGAATAAACAACTTTCCCTTATCTCCTCTGTTTGTCCCCTTACTGTAGAATTCGTTGCCGAAGGTCAACAATGCAAAAATCTAGGTAGGTTCAAAACAGATAGGACAACATCATGGTGGGGAAAAAGGTTGAGGTATTCCAAGGAGAACAGAAGATGACGCACTTGTTTCATTCCATAGGCATGGAGTAGGTAGAAAGAAAAATCCAGCAAACAGATCAGCAGAAAGATATTTAGTCTGTACCCCTTATACGGACTTTTTCTAATATGAGTGGAGATACAAATTGCTGGATTCAGGACTCCTACCTAACTTTTTCCATTTCCTGTTAAGTCATGCTCTTCATCTGGTCAGACATTCCAAAGAACTATCAAAATTCCCAAGGGATTCCCTCATCTGTTAATCTTCAGCTATTCTAACCTTTCTTACAAAGTGGCTCAACAAAACATAAGTAAATCCTTCCACTCTTCTCTATTCAGCAAGCATTCCACTATGCGCGTGTTTTTTAGAGATTTGCAAAGCAATGATGACTGGTTGAATCAGGGTTCAAGCAGACACACTTCCTTATAAATCAAAGTTTTACATAAACTCTGGGATTTAGAGAAGAAAAAATCATGGAAGAAAAAAATTATTGAAGAAAAAAATCATTGTTTTAACAGTTGATTCTGTTGTGTAACACAGGCCACAGACATTGAATCCTGCTTTGAGTCCATTAACTATGGTTAAGCCAGTGCATATCAAAAGGATTTAGCAAGAAAGAGTTAAAAAGGAAAGGGGGACAAAATACTAAATTTTTCAAAGCTTCTGGAAAATGAGAGTTCTTAGAGACATAGAAGACAACATACCTCAACAAAGTAGCCTAGAACATTAGAGAAACCAAAATTGAAGAGTTATAAAAATAATTCAGTCTTATGTGTTTAATCAGACAGAAAGCAATAAAGTACACTAACTATGAGAGACTTAGATATTCCAGTTAAATTATAAACCTAAATTAGAAAAGTTAGTTTACTTCTAAAGGCAACCAGAATACCCTAAGCATCTGGCTGCTTTGAATAATGCATGAAGAGGGAAAAAAAAATTTGAACTTCCTAAAGAAAAACCCCAAAAAACAAGCAGAACCTTTGTTAGAACTCTAAATTTATATTCTTATTTCAAAAAAATAAAAATGCTTTGAGAGATATAAAATAGACTAAAGCAATACATATTAAACAACTAATTTTGGTTTTATTCAGAAATTATTGATAAGATATTTAACTAAGACAAACTATAAACACCTGTTCATCAAAGGGTTAAGAGATCTAAAAGTTGATATTATTACATCATTTTTACTTTTAATCAAGATTCATTTTAGTAAAAGTCTGGTATGACAAATATGTTCTTATGTACTCTGAGTAGTCCTATCTGCTTCAATAACAATATTCATAAAGAATAAAAGCAAGGAGTTATGTAAGACTCTCTGTAGGATTAGTTTAATACATCTGGGAAAAATAATTTAGCTATTAGCCTCTGGGTGAGAAGACTCTGAAAGGCACTGATCCCAAAAGAGACCTGAACCTTTTAATTGGGGATAAATTAGATTACTATGTAATATGACAGGAAAACAAAATAAGGCAATGCAATTCTGATTGAGTTATCATGTCACAGAAATAAGGAGAAAATAATCCTCTCTGTTTCAGGTAGATAAGAAAAATAGTAGCTATAATAAGAGAAAAAAGTGCCATATAATTACACAATTGAAAATTAAAACATTGATTATTTGAAAAAATATTCTGATAAGGGGAAGTATTACACTGTGGTATAATAATTTGGAGGAAAGAATAAAAAGCAGAACAGTGCTTAGGAATTTTAAATGCCATCAGACATAATGTCAGCAAAAGTATTCCCAAGACAAGCCTTCATTGGCTAGAAGGCATGTAGCTTCCTTTTCATATTTCAATCACTTGTCATTCTATGAGTTTCCCAGCTGTGCAAATGGCACAAGAGACTCTGCACCAGACTTGGATGCAGTGGCTCACACAAGATATAGACAACACTATGTCTGAGTGTATTCCCTCTCTACAGGCAAGACACCAAGTATGTCTCAGGGCTGAGTCTAACTGTGCTGAAATATGTCATAACTAAATAGCTATAATTACTTACATTAACCATAGTTTAATATAATTACCTAAATGATCACGGTAAGTTTGTGTCTTAAATTAGCGCCTTTTCTTCCCCATTCAAAGACAGATGTTCTTTGCAGTCAGTGGTTTGGTTTGGGGTTTTGTGTTTTTTGGGGATTTTTTCCATTTGTTCCAACCTATCTTCTTGTGTCAATTTAGTTGAGTAACAGTTTCCTGCCCTCAGAGAACTTAGCTTATTAGGTTAAAGAATTTTGAATCCAACTGAGACTTAAACAGACACAGAATTATAGCTCCCACAAGACTGTAACAGCACAGACAACTCAGGTTTGCAACACATTCTATTCTAAAAATATGGGATTTAATTTTTTATTATTTCAACAAATTGAACAATTCTGGCCAAAATTTTCTATGTGCTGCAATTTCAATTTTGATGTTTAAAACCATGAAATAACCTATAAACACTGAGAAAGCTTTATTAGAGGTTTTAAGCACAAATAGACTTTACATTTGCCATCCATTACATGTAATCCTTAGCTCTTTCCATGTAGGGGCTGCTGGAGGCCAAGACAGGATGTTTTGTGGAGAAAATAAAATTAGGATCAAAGAACCTGGTCCACTTCTAGTATCAGAGGCAACCAGCTTCCACTCAGTGCAGAATAGTGTAATGGTCAAGGAAACCATCTGGCTTGACTGCAAAAGTAAGAAACCTGGAAAAGACAGTGGAGGGATAAGAACAGACCACTGCCAGCAAAATAAAAATTCTTAAAAGTCTGATGAGGCTGGCAGAAGAACAGAAACTGGGAGCTTAATTAAAGAATATTATGACTTCTTAGTTGATAACTTTATTGGGCAGGAAAATGCCAGGCAAGAAAGCTGGGACTAGAAAAATGCAAGGCTGCAGGAAGAGGAAACCTGTCAGCAGAGGCAGTGAAGCACACAGATTGTGAAGCCCAGAGCATGGTACCATATTTGCCAGGCTAACTAAATTCAGCAAAAGGTGGGCTATGTTGGCCCAGTACCTGGCACTACTGAAACTGTGGAGCAGTTCATTTACATGGACCAATGCAAGCACTTCCAGCCTTTGAAGTGGTGGGAACCAGTGTGCTGCAGGAAGGAGAAAGTGGGAAAATACAGTTTTGACTTGCCATGCAAGGTAGCTATTCCTACACAGAGAGCTTTAATTTGGAAAGTACATTGTCTTCAGACCTGTGATTGTGCAATAGGGAAAAGGCATATTCCTACGGGTGCCCCAAGGGAATCACCCAAAAGGAAGAAGCATGGTATGTACCAACAGCATTCTGGAAGGGACCAAGGCAGGACATTTGAGAGAGCTGGGCAAGGCAGTGCTGAAAAAAAGAAGAGGGTCACAACTCCAGGCCATAATAAGAGTGTTCTCATTTGGCTCTGTATCTCTGCACCTGGCAAAGCTTTCTTTAACATCTAAATTTCCTGGTTCTTATGTATTCGCTCAATAAACTAGATCTCTCGGTTTGATCATCTAGCAAGCACTGTGTAGAATCATTGCAGATAAGAGTTAGAAGACCTTTAAAATAATATGAATTCACATCACCTGCAATGAATTCCTACAGCACCACACTAAATAAAATGACAGAGCTAATAGAATCCTCTGCATTGTGAATACAGCAAGCTTTTTTACATATCTACAAGGGCCAGACCAATCTGCCTGTGAAGCCTATGAGAAGCACTGTCTTCAGCAGTCCTTGGGTTAGGTATGTTCTCTCTTTACCTGGTAATATCAGTGTCTGGGTGGAGGTAGAGGAAGAGAAGTATAACTGCATTTCAAAAGGGAAAGCAATTTAAATTTATTTTCTGTTTCATTGGAATATATGCTGCCTCTAGCCCCAGGAAACATGTAGATTCCACAGTTTAGTGTGCAGCCTCCTCATCCCCATAGCCCCCCAAAAAATGAATCCCAGCCAGCCATTTCTCCACCTGCAGTAATAATTTGTAATAGCAAAGTGATCATTGTTATACTATCACACATAAAGAAGCACAAGTTTTTCTTGTTCTGCTGTTAAATAAATAAAAAAGGGCAGCTTAATGAAGTGAGTCTCCCTATTCTCCCTGTGCTTCATGACTTGTGATTCTTCTGCTTGTCAGCTCATTTCAGTCTCCTTATTGTAGGAAAATAGCTTGTGAGGCACTCTTAAGGAAAGTCTCTAAGGATTATAGAGAAATGTTAGTGGATATGCGAACAAACTACCCTCTACAAGGTTTAAACCCACTTGGCAGTAATAGATCATTGCAGATAAGCTTTACCTTTTCTCAATTAAAAAAGTCTCACTTGCTGGAGTTCTCTCTTAGAAGCTGCCAAACCCCATAGCCTGATAGATGCAAGCTTGCTGCACTCTGTGTCCCCATCTCCAGCCAGGCAGGGAGGTTGAGCAGTCATTCCCAGTAAGCCCAAATGCATCTTATGTACCATATGTGTAGAGACATATCCATATTCACACACATCACAGAGAACAACACAGACAGAAAACACACTCAGCCTAATCCATGTTTCATCACCTCTTCAGCTGATCAAGGCTGAAGCCTGTTAGTAGAATGTAATGCCACAGGTGCCCATACATGCAGTTATAAATATGTACATCTGTTTTATATGCAGGAGCAATATCAATCCCTTCAGCAGCTGGCCTAGATACTCAGTCTGTCCAGTAGCTGGTCCCTGATTCTCTGGCATACCCAGCTGTGGGCACACAGACCTGTAGGCCCCTGGATGTTTATGGTTCCACTGCGGCTGGTGGTTCTAGAATCTCTTCTCCTACTCACTGGCCAGTTCAGTTTTAAATTAATTCGTGTTCACACACACAGGATGGATGGATGGAGAGTTCACCCACACAGACAGTAAAAAGAGGGTTTCATACGGACATATGGCAAACTGTGATAGTTAACACAAGGCTCAGTCAGACGAGTGTCCTGACGAGCAAATTGAATACACTCAACAAGGTCCTTTAAGGCCATTTTCTATTTTCTGCCCCTATCCACGTGTAAGCCTCATAAATTGACACAATTCCCCTAAAATAGCCCACAGTAAGTTTTACACAAACAGCAAAATGCTCTTCTACCTATATCCCATGAGGGGACCTATTATCTGTATAGAAAGTAACACACAGTTATAAAGTAAAGGATAACTTTTCCTAAGCCTTACATAACTTCTTCTTATTTAGGTGACATCTATTCAATTACTTTGTTTAAAGAAACCAGAAGCCTAACATAATACAGTAACTAGTATCAGCAAGTTTAAAAAATGGTTTTGGATTTGCCTACACACAAATAATTATATTAATGTTACCAGTCTGTCATGAGATGGATGAGACAGTGTCTCCAAAGAATATATTAAAATATCTAATGCAAAGAGTTAAATAATTTCCCCACTGAAGTCTAACTACAGATGCTTCACCACACAATCAAGAGGATTGAATGTTGACATTAGTCACAGAAAAATTGGCAGATAAACTGTCGTGGACCACAACCTTCCCGCCTTTTTGTAGAAACTATCTTGAAAATATGGAATAATCATTAAGCATCCTCATGTGAACATCATGTGGAATTGAACTGAAGCAGATGTGTAATTAGTTGTTTTACCTGGAGCTATTTCTTTACACCCAAATGGTGGAATGGACAGGAACAAGATTTTCTCCCAGAAAGACAAGTACGTGGGTGATTCCAAACAGAACTTCCTTTGCCTGAGAACACGAGGCCGCTCCGAACCTGCAGGCAGCACAGACCATTGATTGGCTGCGCCGCCGCCGCCGCCGTTACCCGTCCCGGCCCGCGCTCCCGGGGTGGGGGAGGCAGCGGGGCGCGGCCGGGGCAACAGCGAGAGCGGGGCGGGAACCGGGCGGGGCCGCTCGTAATTAGCGCCGCTGCCGGTAATTAATTGGCAGAGCCTGAGAGGGGTCTTGTGTGCTCGCTGTCCCTTAGAGCACCCTGCTGCCACCGTGGGATGGAGCTTGTCTTAATCAATGGGGATCGTTGAGTATTAATTGGGTATTAATTGTCATGGAGTGGTGCAGGAGGCTGTGACGAGTCACTTGTGCTCATTCTGCACTGAGGGTCCTGTTCAGATGTGCACAGCCCAGAGAAGTGGGTATTTTCCGTCATCAGGCACAGGCCTGATTAACGATCAGTTAATTACAGCTGATGCTGACCAAAGGTTCTTAGAGACTGTGGCTGCTCTGCCAGCAGTTAATGCCATTTTACTGTGTAACTAGACTGAAGACAGAAAAGGTAAAAGATGTGTCCTGTGCTTGGACCGTCACTGTTCTCCATTCATTGTTGTTTTTTCCTTTTGATTTAGGTTTGACTATAGTTTAGACCCAAGAACTTGTTTGACCCTGACAACCAGAGTACAGAGGCAAAGGAAGGTTTTGACAGTGAAGAAGCAAGCTTTCATGCCTTCGCTTACAAGCTTCTTATGCTGAGATTGGCAAGAAATCCACCCCCAGCTTTCTGCACCTAGGTTTGCCTCAACGCTCAGAAGAGAAGTGAAAAAACTATTCCTCCCAATGGAGGATGACGGTGAACTGGAGCAAAACTCCTGGGCCCACCTCCCAAATGTCTGTCTAAGGCACGTCTTCCACTGGTTAAATGACAGGGACAGGGCTCGGGCTGCCTTGGTCTGTAAGAAATGGAACTGTGCCATGTACTCTGGATCTCTCTGGAGATGCAGGACCATCACGTTCCACGGCCACCCATCACGGGCACGCATGCTGGAGTTTCAAAGTGCACTGTGGTATACCAAGAAATTTGGCAAGTATTTGAAGCACCTCGAGGTCAAGTTATTGAATCCTCACAATACTCCCTTTATCAAAAAATTTCAAGTGACTATGAAAGGTCTTTTTTCACATCTGGGTAAGTGTAATAGTCACCTGGTATCCCTGAGCATCAAGTACCTGGGATTAGACAGCTTGATCTGGAAAAATGTGATCAGGGCTCAATTTATGAAGAACTTAGCTACCTTCCTGAAAAGAATGAGCAAATGGCTTGATTATCTCAACTTAAAAGGGGCAAGAATAACTTTGGAAGAAGGCTGTGAGCTTCTGAATTCTCTGAGCAGCTTGACAAATAGAAGCTTTATATCTGAAATCAATATTGAGGATTTCTTCTGTCCCCACCTTTCCGTCTACAGCAGTGCCTTGTTCCAACAAACTATGTCCAAGTTCCACAGCCTGACCATCCTGACTTTCAATTATAACTGCGTCTCTGATGAACTGCTGGACATCCTGCAGGAGTGCAGCTCTCACTCCCTGTGCACCTTGAATATCAAGTGTCATATCTACGACCCTCATGAGCACATAGTCTCAGGAATGTCATGGGCAAACTTGGCCAAGAGAGCTCCAAAACTGAACGTGAACTTCTTCTTTGAAAGAGTCATGAAGCATGATGACCTAGCCAGGATCCTGCTGGTGGAGATCCCCGTCAGGAGCATCAGCCTACGGAGCGGCTATTTCAGTGACCCAAACTGGATAATGAGACCCACCCTCACCAACCTTCTCCCAGCCTACTGGGATGGTCTGCAGAAATTAACACTTGAATTAAACAATGACCATGAGCTGTTGGACAATGAGCTGCTACAGCTTATCTTATCATGCAAGAGGTTGTTATTTCTGAAAGTCTGGGCATTTCTAAGTGTCCGCTTTATGGAGAGGCTTCTACAAAACCGTGCAGAAAGGAAATGCATTTTGACTACCATAAAGGTCAGGATTTACACAGCCCAAAGTGACAGCACTGAGGAGGAGAGGCTGTTGGCTGATATTTACAGGAAGTTCAAATACCTGATTGACTCAGAACTTAATTATTTTGTCATCACCTACCCCATAGTTTAAACGACTAGGAGACAAGAACACCCAGTGACATTTGCATTAATGGATCCTTTGGAGGGCTTTAGGGCCGGATTTGAGTCTTGACAGCAGTGCTTCTGAAGGGAGATACCATTACAGCATGAGAGAGGCAAGGGACGGTTTTATACTCTGTGCATTAAAATGTTGTACTTGGGAACTGGCCTTCTAAATCTCCAGCATCACTTTATTCTTGCCCTTCTTTGCTTTTCCCTGCCAGAACCAAAGCAGTGAGCCCTTTTTCACCTTTACAGCCATCTCTGGAAAAATAATGCCCTCCTCTTTTTTCAGCACTTTTCACTGTAGAGCTTCAAACACTTTACCATTGAAGCACCTCATTGTTTCCATTTTATGAACAGGGAAGCTGAGACAAGAGGTGAGGATGTGATTTCCCCAAAGTCACCCTTGTTTAGATCTTGATTCAGATGCACTATCCAGTGTATCAGCAGTCCCTACCTCCATACTGTCAGATGATAAGACTAAAACTAGCCCTGGAGTCACTCCTCCCACTTGTCCAGCTTTCCA
>VWZG01004561.1:0-35411 GCA_013396735.1 Grallaria varia
AGGCTCCCTGTCCAATTCCAGGCTCCCCTCCCAGTTCCACACTCCCACCCCAGTTCCAGGCTCCCCCCCCAGTTCCAGGCTCCCACAGCTCCCTCTGGACACGGGCCCCTGGGGAATTTCCAGCCGTGTCACCCCCGGGCTGTGTCCCGCAGGTACCTGATCCGCTCCGACCCGCTGGCCCACGTGGCCAACGACGGCCACAGCCGCAAGGGCAGCTGCAGCAACAAGCTGGGCTCCAGCAACCCCGAGACGCGCGACGAGACCCAGCTGTGAGTGCCCCCCGTGCCCAGAGCCCCTGCCAGGGCCGCAGGGCTCGGGGCAGGAGCTGGAGGAGAGGACGGGCAGCTGGGGGGGCTCGGAGGTGGCAGCGGCTGCCCGTGGGTGCCCCGGAGAATGGACGTGCCCAGCCTGGCTCTGAGCCGTGGGAGGGACACCCAGAGCCCCGGGAGGGGCAGGACAGCTGGACAGACCCATGGCCGGGCAGAGCCACGGCTGGACAGAGCCATGGCTGGAGAGCCGCAGCTGGACACCCATGGCTGGACAGACCCATGGCCAGACAGAGCCACAGCCGGACACACCCACAGCTGGACACCCACATCTGGGCAGAAGTTGTAGCTGACAAAAAAGGAACTGGGCAGAGCCGCAGCCAGACATACCCACAGCTGGACACCCACATCCGGGCAGAGCCACAGCTGGACAGACCCACAGCTGGACACCCACGGCCAGGCAGAGCCACAGCTGGACAGACCCATGGCCGGGCAGAGCCACAGCTGGACAGACCCATGGCCGGGCAGAGCCACAGCTGGAGGAAGTCACAGCCAGACAGACCCACAGCTGGACAGAGCCATGGCCGGGCAGAGCCACAGCTGGACAGAGCCATGGCTGGACTGACCCACAGCTGGACAGACCCACTGCCAGTGGCTGCATGCCCCATAGATTTTAACTTTTTCTACCAATACCAGTACCAGTGAGGAGCCCTCGCTGGTGCCGGGGGGACGTGGCTGAGCAGGGCTGTGTCCAGTGCCACCCCACGTGGTGCAGGTTGGTTGTGTTTGATGGGACTGGTGAGCACGAGACCACCAAAATCCTCCTCCTCCTCCTTCACCAGGTGTCCCCCGGGGTCCCCAAACTTCTGCTCTTTCCCCAAACTGCTGTTCTTCGCTCTGTTGGGTTTCTGTTCTGGGTGTCGGTGTCAGGAGCGCTTGGAGCTGCTCTGGGTGGTGGGGAAGGACCTGCTGGTGCTGTGGCATGGAGGGACAGGGGCAGTGCAGCCCCAAGCAGTGCCGTGTCACCTCACAAACCAAAACACGCCAAGGCCAGGTGCCCAAAAGCCGTGCCATTCCCATGGCAGTGCCTCCTGGCACTCGTGCCCAGCTCCGGCCTGAGCCCCGGCTGTGGGCGCGGTGCCCCAAAGTTTGTGGCCCCAGGTTTGTGCCCCTGGGTTTGTGGCCCCAGGTTTGTGCCCCAAAGTTTGTGCCCCCGGGTTTGTGCCCCCAGGTTTGTGGCCCCAGGTTTGTGCCCTCGGGTTTGTGCCCTCGGGTTTGTGCCCCCATCTCTGCTGCTGCTGGGGACATTCGGGGGTCTCGCCCTGGGGTGGGATGGGGTCCCCTGGCCAGGCCCACACCCCCTTGGCTCTGCTGGTCTGATGTCTCAGCCCCTTCCCCTCCACCCGGGAGCTCTTTGGGGTCCAACCCCACCAATTGTCCCGGTCGTGGCTTTTTGTCCTTCCCCTGCCCATGGTCATGGATGGGTAACACCGTTAAGGCAGCGGGTTCTGCCTGTGCCCCCCATCCACCAGGGCCCCCTGGCAGCTCCAGCCAGCCCTGTTTGTCCCGTTATCCCCCCATCCACCAGGGCCCCCTGGCAGTTCCAGCTAGCCCTGTTTGTCCTGTTATCCCCCCCATCCCTGTGGCTTTGCCCACCTGCCCTGCCCGTGGGCACCCGGTGGCAGCAGAAATGCCAGGTGTGTTCTCCATCTCTTTTTGCGCATGTGGAAAGGGTTTATTTGCCTGCTGAGTGACCAGCCAAGGCCAGGTTAACTCCCTCTATTTTTTTGTTCATATCTTTAAACTCCAGTGTTGTTGGTTGGGTTTTTTCTCTTTTAACAAGCCTGGAAAGCACAACATCACCGTGAAACCCCCTCGGCATCCAGCTGAGCGGGTCGTTGCCATTAATGCCCCCTCTTTGCTCCCCAGGACACCCCCAGTAAATGTTTACAGAAAAGAAGCCAAAAACATGTTTAAAATGACAGTTTTAAACAGCTGGGGAGATGCCCCAGCCCGTGGGGACGTGGTGCCCATCCTGCCCAAGGAGAACTGGGGATGCCCAGAGCAGGATCTGTGCCAAGGTAGGACCTCGAGAAGGTCTTGAGCGAGACCTGCTGTGCCTGGGTGGGCTTTGGGGTCCATCTTTTATTCCTTTTATTGTTATTTTTTTCCTGAGGTGCTGGGCAGGAGGCCCTGGGGGATGGCACCACAGGGAAAGGCAATGAGTCCAACCCTCCCGCCCCACTGAGCTCTGGGCACAAACACAACTGTCTCTAATCCTTTATCTGCATTGGTTTTTGGTTTTTGTTTTTCTTCTTTTTCTTTTTCAGTTATTAATTTTGTATCTATTTGGTTAAGGCAGATGCATGTTTTATTTATTTCTGTTTGTAGCTTCATGTGCCAAATATGTCATTTCAAATGAAAAAAAAAAAAGAAGTTGTAGCTTAAAAAGTGGGTGGGGTTGAACTGCTAAAACACACATTGGTTCTGTTGTAATTTAAAGCCTCAAGATGCTCAGACCACCCCAAAAATGCCTTGTCAAGAATTAATATATTTAATTGCCTACATTTTAGACAGAGCATTTTCCGAACCCCACAATTCCAGGGGAGAGTGGAACAAAACACGTGTTCACTCAGAATATACAATTTTGAGGTGTTTTCTGTTTGTTTCACTGGCTATTGGGGTGCAGGACGCCGTGGTGGGTGCAGAGCAGCAAACACAGCTCCTTGGTTAAACCCTCTCATTTTCAGGCACTGGCATTCCTTAAAAAAGCTTAAATGACTTTAAATTTCACAGGCAGCCCCAGCAGACAGCTCAGCCATGGGGGCAGTCCGTGCTCCACAGGCTCCAGCACAGGTTGGGTCCCGCTCCTTCCTCATTAATTCCAGGAGATAATCAGCCTGAGAGGAAACCACAAACCCAAAGGGCTAAAAGAGCCTCCACGGTTTGTGATCCCACCAGAACCCCCTCAATATTCCCGTGGTTTGATGACGTTCAGTGTGTAAGTCCCAGCACCGACAGTGGTTGCTCCAAGTCCCACAGACCTTCTCTCTCTGGTGTAAATTTCCAGCCAAACTCCTCGTGGGATGGAGAAACAGCCCCTGGAGATACTCAAGGCAAGGCTGAGGGTTCATTTTTTTCTAATTCTTTAGCCTCAGTTACAATACTAATGTAAAAAACAGAAGCAGTTTATTTTTCTAATGGTCCTGGAAACGTCGTTTCTGCTGCGAAAGGGCTGCTGGGGAGAGGAGCACGAGGACCTTCCACGCGTGGTTGTTGCTTCCAAGCACTTGGAAAAACCTGATTTTCCTGAAGGAAAGATTTGTGCTCCAGTGCAGAGACAGGCCAGGCCCTGGGGAGATGCAGAAATGGGGCCAGCCAGGATATTTTGGGGTTTTCCAGCAGCATGTTACCTGTCCACTAACGTTTGATACGCCCGATACGGACTAAACCCATCTATCCTGCATTAAACCAATATTACAATATATTTATTTCCTGTTATACCCCTTTTTATTTAATCTCTCTAGAACGTTTGTATTCCCAGGTCAGCTCCTGCATGGACTTTCAGCAGCTGCAGCAGGTGAAACTCCTGTCTTTCCTCTCGGAGACCGAATTCCGGGAGCTGTTCCCGGACACAGCCAAGGGGAGAGGGTTTTGTACAATTATTGTGAAGATGCTTCACGTTTCTGTAAAGAGAAATGAAAATAAAAGAGCTGCATGCAGCAACCAGAGAGCCTGCTGCCTGATTTTTATTTTTTTTTCCTGGGAGCAAATGTGTTTTTTAAAATCCAGGGCTTTAAATGAGGCTCAAATCACATGAAAACTTTACTTTTTAACCTCATTTTAAAGCTCTTTGTGCCTGAATGCATAAAGATTGTCTGGTGAGGGGGTAGAGTAGCATTTAATTAATTTATTTAATCCTTATTTCCTATGATTTAATACATGAATTACATTTTCTGGGTATTTAACTAAGTGGGTTTTGCTGATGCTGAGCCAGGATTCAATACATGTTCTTCTGCCTCCCACCACTTCCAGATTTTTCACTGAGTCACCACTTTCCAAGTTTTCCAGGGGAAAAAAAAAAAACACCCCAATTTCCAGAACATGTTACACCCACAGGCAGAGATTTTAACTTGGAGATCAAATGCAGATGAGCAGGGATTGGTTTGATTAAGCTTTTTAAGCAAATACTGTAATTATTTATTTAAAATCATACAGAGGGGTACAAACAACATCCCTCAAACAGGGAAGGTCATTCTGGGGTTAACAGAGGAGTCAATTTACCCAAGTCAAGCAGAAAGAAATCCCTGTTAAATTGCCTTTTAATTATTGGCTTGAAATAGGACAAATCTGGACATGGTGAAAAAATTCCTCTCAATTTTCCAGGACAGGTGAATGACAACAATTACACCCCAATAAGGTGATTTTAACACCCCAAAGAGCAGCTCTTGACGTGTAAAGCCCCATCCCAGGCTGCAGAACAGGATTTCATGGTCCATACCAGGGGCCTTGAGAGCTTCTCTGCATCTTTTTCTCGTTTCACCTCCCACAGCAACAGATTCGGGAAAAGAAGAGGAAATAACCCTGCAAAATGAACCAAAATCCATTTAAAACTGCCCCAGTTGAACAAAAGAATAGCTTCTATCCCTGGAAACTTCTTGTAGGAGAGGAAAAAAAAACATCTAGAGCACTAAAATATACATTAAAAATCGTGGTGCTGATGTGGCTGGAAAATAAAAAGGAAAGAAATGTGTGAAGGATTTTTTTATTTTGTTGTAAATTCAGGTTTTATAGTTATTCCCCAGAAGACAAAGGGTAGAAAGAAGTTGGTTTTTCTTTCTAAGGTTTCCATGTAATGCCACAGTAATTCTGGCAGGTTTATTTGCTTCAAACCGTTCTGTCAAGTGCCCCCATTTGAATGTGACCAAATGCTGTATATTGAATTTTTAATCATCCCTGCTACACACACCAGTTTAAGACACTTCCCCAGAGTTTTTGTCTCTCCCTGCTTTAATAAATATGGGATTTCTGAACAGGTTCAGAGGGATAGATCAAAAAACTGTGACAGGATTTCAGGGGCAAGATGAAAGTGAATTTATATTTAGCACAGACAAGTAAATAAATTCAGTCTGTAATTTTACAACAGGAATGTGACCCTGTTGAGCACTCAGAGAGTGGGGAGGGAAGGAAGGGACATAAAACGAGTCTTTTCACATCTAGAATTTATCCTGATGCCACATGGACTCTGTTCTGTATAATTCAATTCTATTTAATACAGTTTCAGCTACTGAATTGTATTTCTGTCACTCATTCTCTCCAAACATGGGGTGACTCTCTGTCTGCAGTCTGGGGCCAAGAACAAGATTTGGGATCAATTATGAACTGAAAAAAAAAAAAAAACAAAAAACCAAAAGGCAACATTTTAATTAGAATTTTTTTCAGTTAATTTGACCCTTACCCAGCAGGGACATCCCTTAACATACCTGCAAGAGAAAGCTCAGAAGCATCAGGGAAATATTTCGTTTGCAGAATAATTTTATACTGACCATGTTTTCCTGCAAAATTAAAGAAAATAATTATTTTTACTCACTACACAGTAAGTGAGTGGTGATCTCTAATTAACTGGGCAATATATTAACTTTTGATGATGTGGAAGTTCCTCCTGTAATTCTGGTATGTTTGTCCTGATGATTTGGGTGAGATTTATATGGGTTTTTTAATCAAAAAAACAAGTCAAATTCACCATTTTCTCAGTTTCTGAAAGATACGAGAGAGGAGAATTGACCAAAAATAAGCTTCATATTGTGACCTCTCACAATTACCTGTGGAGAGTCTCTCAGGGGGCATCTTTGGCTGCTGCAACAGTGTTAAAGTTAAATCAATCCCTGGAAATTTTAAATATAATAGAACTGTAACACCAAAGGAATTACAGAGGTCAGATGGAATAAACTTTTTTCACTTACCAGAAGCACAAACCGCCCTGAAAAATATTTCACTGCTTTCTTCAGTCCTGCAGCAAAAATAGCACAAAATCCCTTCAAAAATCTTCTTTCTGGAGTGATGTCCTTGGAAAGCCTCAGAACAGCCTGAACTGGCAGGTTTGGCACATCCTCAGCACCAAAACCTGCTGCCAAAATCACACCACGGGACTCACCCCCACCCTGCCACCCCCAGCACCTGCTCACGTTCATTACATTCAAACCCCTAATTAAATGCAAGTTAATTGGGTAAACAGAGCATGGATAAAGACTTTACACACATCCATAAGGACTGGTACATTCCTGGTGTGATCAGCAGGTCCCAGATTCCAGGGCAGTCCAGAGGGAAGATGACACACCTTATTTAAACACTAAATTAAATCAAATACAAAGTGAGGGGGTTTGTAGTGTCCTGACACTGCTCCAGTGACCAAACCCGAAGATTCGAGGGGTGAAAAAGCAAATAAAAAGGAAAATTCAAGTCCTGAGAACTCATTCATGTTACTCTTACTTCAAACTACAGCTCCAAACTGGTTGCAGGAAGAGCAGACTCCAGATTTCGACACTCAATTCCACTGTGAGGAGGGGACAAAAGTCAGATTTATTTTCTTTGCACGCTCAACGTTTCCAGCAGCCCAGGGTAGCTTATTAAGGTCTTTAAAACAAGTCAATATATTTTAAAAATTAAGATTATTCCTGAACTCTTCCTCCACCAGAGCTGGATGAAAATGAGACAAGGACGCATTAACTACAAACACAAACAGCACATGTAAACACACAGACTGATGTATGAGAGCTTGACAAAAAGAAATTGCACTTAAAAGCACTTTAAAGATGCACATTCTTGTATTTGTCATGGGGGAGAAACTGGTAAACTGAGAGAGGGCAAAGACAGAGCTCCCACTTTCTGCTCCTCCCAGGAAGCACAGCCAGAACCTCTGTGAGCAGCTGGAAGTTTGGATTTATCCAAAGCCTTGGCTCCAACCAATGCTGGGGAAAACCAAACTCCACAAACAGCTGAAGCAGCAGGTCAACAAATTAATTCTATTTATCTACAGATAATTATTCTATTTATCCAGCCCTGGGATTCACAGCCCCTGGTGCTGAGGGAGCAGGTAATTCCCACACATTTCCCTGTCAGGCTATTTACACTCTGCTCTCCAGAGGCTTTGGAAGGACAAAATTCCACATTCTCAGCAGTTATTGTGAGAAGTGACAGCATCAAATGAGACACTGGCACCATTCTCCCCCGGCAGTTACTAGGGCACAGATCACCTCATTATTCCTACACATGATTGTCAGTCATTAAAAGTGAAGGATTAAACATGATGTCACTAAAACCACAGCCAGAAACCCTCTGCAATCACAATTCCATAAATCCAGCCCCCAAATCAACACAGCTCTGGAGTCAGTCCTACAATCACCTTTTCCCCCAGGCTGACACCAGTGAAATCTGGAATTATCCAAAACTAATCTAAGAAAATACACCATTCTCCATTCCACAAAGCACTGTCTGCCTTTGCCTCCACACAGGGACAGTTTTCCCACATTCCCTGCACATTCACCCACAAATCCTATCCTGTTCCTTCCAACAAGCTTCTCTCTCCCTCTGCTCAGACAATGCACGTTATTCCTTGCCAAGGTATTTCACATTGATGGGGTTTTTCTGATCACTAAAACCCAGGACTAAGCTAAAACTCAAGATTAAATTTCAGGCAATTGAGTCACTTAGAAAATCACCAAAATCTTGTCCCTGACTACACAGATCAAACACCAGCAGCCAAATTCAAGAGTCTGAAAACCAATGAAATAAATCCTTATGATGAAACAGTTCCTTAAACTACTTCCCAGTTTTCTGAAAGCCTTTTGTTCCAGCCCTTGCACACTGCAAGCAGGGTCAGGAGAAATAAGCTCTTGTCAGAAATTACAGCAGCTCCTCCCAGGTGAAGCTTTACTGAGCAGAACAGCACATCTTTAAAGCATATTAGTTCTTTGAGGGGATGAAGTGTCACACCAACAAAAGTACACATGAAATAAAAAAGGAAATCAGTTAATGATTTTTATTAAATTTCAGTGTTTCATAAAATAAATATGGTTTATAATATCAAACAGTGAGAAATAAAGCACAAGCATGGAAAGCATGGTAACAAAAGTTACACTCATGACGGTGTTTAATACTCAGCACTTTAGAAACCATAAAGCCTTTAATTATTTACAAGCAGCAAACTATCCAACATCATTTACAAAGTTGCAGCAGCCTAGTCAGGGAGTACTGGAAGGGGGAAAACACGGAGAGACCACACTGGAAGACCTTCACTTCGCCCTACCTACCCAGCACTGAATTCTGTACCTAATTCCCACTATGTACAGAGCTCTTTGTAATTCCATTCTCTGGGGGTTCATCATTACAAGGCTGGAGTCCAGAGCTCACCTCCACGATGGTGCAGGGCCTTTTGCACTCAGGACACACATATTCAAGTAACACTCAAATAAAAGTAAACATGTGCAAAACCAAAGTTAGAACCTCCATGACCCTCAGGTAGGAGCGGCAAACCCAGGGAGTAGCAGATTAAATTAGGGAATTGCTACAGGAACCTACTTGGAAACCAGCCAGGGCCAAGGATGAGACATGGGAGTATTAAAAACAAAACAAAACAAAAAAAGGAACTGCAAATATACCCTGTTACCACAGACAAAAATTTAATCTGCTGAAACACAAAGACTTTTAAGGTCATAACTCAAGATTTAATATTTCAACATGAAAAGAAATCCAAGCCATTCGACTTATCTGGGCTTTTGAAACAAATGCAAATGTCTCTGTTTAAAAATTGCTTTCAAATGAGAAAAACAAATCAATATATATTAATATATCACCCAAAATAAAAAAACATAACACACTCTTCATTGTAGAGCATGCTGCTCATTCAGAATAGAGACAGGACAAAGAAAGTAGAATTACATTTCATGATGTAATAAAAACATTAAAATCTGTGATCATTAAGTGCACCATTGTACAGGAGTAGCGTGCTCAGAGTGGAAATGTTCTATACCTACCAGAATCCACCTTTAATAAAGCAAACAAATCTGTAGGACACTACCTGCAACTGAAATCAGCAATCACTGTGCTCCGTTGCCTTAAGCTTCAGTCAGGCACATTCCAGCTATAGCACCTGTTATGCCTCTTCATGATTGTATTCCAGAGATCTTTACATCTGTGAACAATTACTGTTTTTTTTTTTAGAAAAAAGACTGGCTTTTGCAATCCTTGCAATGCTTACTCTAAACAGATACTGCAGGTAAACTCTGTTCTGAGCAGCACAAGGTGGGGCTTTTTTCAGAAATCTGAGAGCTGGACCTAGGTTGGCAGTAGATACAGTACAACAACTGGATGTATTAAACAGTTCCTCGAAAGAGTCTGAAAGGAAGAATTCCCTAAAGACTGTTTAAAAAACCAAACCAAACCCAAAGCACTCCACCCAAGATCTGCTCAATCCTTCTACCCAAGTTCGGAGCTCGCCAACTGTTAAGAATGACAGGAAAAAGGAGGGGATGAGGTGGAGAGGAAAGAGAATTAAATTATTCCCAATTTGTACCGATGAAAAGCTTCAAGTAAAAGGAAATCCACTTGTTAAAGATCTTGCTTACATGCACAGTCCCTCGTCAGCTGAAAGTCAC
Organism: Grallaria varia; assembly: GCA_013396735.1. NCBI lineage: Eukaryota > Metazoa > Chordata > Aves > Passeriformes > Formicariidae > Grallaria > Grallaria varia. Next base: position 9,920 of record VWZG01004561.1, read on the forward strand.
AGTAGTTAGAGCATTGGGTGTAACAGCAGATTGATCATTCGTAAAAAACACTGGCAACGTTCCTTCATCCTCAAGAACTTGCATCCACGGTCTCTGTCCCGAAGCTTCCTAGAAAATGGTTATGGTTCTGCACATCTCATACCAAACTGGAGGAAAATGGTAAACATGTCTTCTTTCGATGCAATCCCAAGAGAGCGGGTGTTCTCCCCAGGAGCTGGGTGTCATTTCCGAGTCTGGCTCTTCTTTGGCACTGCGGGTCGCTTGGCCTGCCACAAGTGGTTATGGATGGTGAGGGCATCCACGCTCACGGACATGGTTTTGGCGGGAATCACGTTAAACTGTTTTCTGTCCGAGCTGTACTTATAAAGTTTGTCAATCATTTTCTTGGTGATGCTCTTTGGCCCTGTTCCAGTCAGCTTGTAGATCTCCTCCGTGTCGGGGTAGTAGCAGTAAAGTGCTCGGAACTGGCAGCCGGCATCGCGGAACAAAATGATGTAGTGGTTGGCATCACATTTTTCTAGTTCCTGTGTTAAAAAAAAAAAAAAAAATCAAGGAAAATTCCCTTGTTATGCCTAGCTGGAAGCTTTCACTTATATCTGAGTAGCTGTTTTCAGTAACTCGATTTTCAGCCCTTTTCTGAACTTACAACTGGAACTCTAAATACAGGATCATGATTTCCTGAAGCCCAACAAGACAGACGGAAAGGATCCTCAATTCAGGCGCGTTTTAGGAAATGAAATTCATACAACTCACCAGTGGGATTACAGAATTAGCATTACAGACTTGATTGTGAGGGCATTAATAATTGTAATGTTTACCTCTAATATTGAATTCTTATGTGGTTCATTCACTTTTCCAGCAAGACAGCAGTGAGATATAGCATTGTGAATAATAGGCTTGTTGGATTTGCTGCTGGGTTCCTTAAATAATTTTGGACCTATGGAAGATCAACGAGTAAGAATTATTTACCCTGCATTTACGAACATTAACATTTTCACCCCAAGTGAAAAAACCCTTGTATTTTTCTAGAATGACTCCCTTTTAGAAGTACTAAACAGAACAAAATACACCTGGCAACTTCTCACAAGTAACAAGGTGTCCCATCAAACACAGCACAGGTTTTTCCGACCTGGGACTCAGAACAAACTCCCAAACACAATCCAAACAGGCACCTGTGTACTCTGCCACTGATGCAATGGAAGATGCTGTGGAAGCGTTCTCCCAGTCCCTCTCTGTGTTTCTGCTGGGATTTCTGCTCAGAATGGGTAAGGACTCCATTGATTCCACTCTGGAGGGAAATAAACAAACAATTACATGCCAAGATTTTTTTTGTGCCTCTAATCTCATACACACTCAGCAGCTGCTGGCCCTGACTGGAACAGGCCATTTCTCCCTCATCCTCCCCAAGACAGCCTGATTCTCCCTGCAAGATATCGAAGCAAAACTTCAACTCCGCTGGGAGAACTTGAACCAAAACTGCCAGTTTGTACAGAACACCGGGCTTGGCGGGCACATAAAATAGATGAATTCACCCACTACTTTGTGCCCCTGTGCCAGTGAGTGAGCTGCAGCAAACAGTTCGGGAGGCCAACACCGTTCCCTGGCACAGCGAAGGGGGTGCAGCCTGTCCGTACCTCTGCGAGGGGGTGCCACCAGAGTGAACACTTTCAGGCTCAGTCGTTGCTGCTGAGGCCAAAGACAGACTGGAACCAGACTGAGCACTGCTCAGGTTATCGGCTACAAAACAGAAGAGAAACTGTCAAACACGTTTTCTCACAGGGCCTTGGCAGACTCGGTGGGAGCAAAGAGACCCAAAGCCTTACGTGTGGAAGAACACTTTGTCCCTGAATCGCTGTAAGATTCTTCACGATGGACTGACTTTGGCCTCGGTTTTTTGGGCTTTGATTTGGGCTTGCCAAGCCCTTGCTCCTCCAAAATCTGCTGCTGTTTTTTCCTTAGATATTCTTGCTTGATAAGTTCTCTCCGAGCCTTCTCCTCCTCTTTCCGTATCCGGTCCTCCTCGGCTTTGCGACTGAAAGGCAAGCACACCGGAATATTCAACATGTAACAGGTTTCCTCATCTTAATGACTGAAAGAAATGTTCTTTTTTAGGGATCATTACCGAGCTTCATCTCTTTTTTGCTCCACTTCAGCCTCCAGCTGCTGTTTCCGGAGCCGAGCCTCCTCGGCCTTGCGCTGCTGTTTCAGAAGGAACGCCGCGCGTTTCTTGGCCAGCTCATCCTCTGCTTTCTGCTCATCCTGCAAAATCCCAGGGGATGGAGAGTTTTAGGCAACAGAAGACAACACGTTAAACTGGATATCATGAGATTCCAGGGAGATGTGAGAAGAACGTAAGCTACTGCTTCTGGAAATCTTTACATTGAGCGTAAACCAGCACTTTTTTGCTGCTCCAGAATTTAAGAGACAGTTTTAATGTTCCCCCAAGTCTGTGAGGAGAAAGAAAAGGGTCTCGTCTTACTCTGACTTGTTTAAACATCACAAAACCCTGCAAAGTACAATCCAACTATCACGTGGGCCAGGATGGACTGCACAACTAAGCCCAGTGGAATCACAATCAGTCAACTTTAATCACACTATAAAAAGCCAAAGTTAAATTCACTGAGATTGAGACAGACTAGTTTGACCTTCCTGAAAGAGGAATTAAAAAAAGTATCCTCATGTCAGCACATTTGGAGTACATACAACAATCACTGCTAAGCACAAATTAAGACACTAAAAGCTCTGAGAGCAGTTCTGACTTCTGTGGAGGAGCAGAAATGTTATTTAAAGACCATCCAACCCAACAATGTAAGAAAATGTACTAAAAACACAACAGCTTAACAACAACCCTTTCCCCAAGCCAGATGCAGGTGTGAAATTAGAATAATTATTTAAATTTAATACTTATTTGTCATGAGCTCTGTACGTGATCACTATGGCACAAAACCAAAAGCTGCATGAAAACCAGTCGTTTCTTCCATTGAAGATTCTAAATTATCACTTACAAGTAAATTCTCTGTTAGAGCCTTTGACTTTTAGGCTGCTCAAAATCAGAGAAATTTGGGTGCAAATGCCAAACAAAATCCCCAGCTCAGCCTTCCCAGCTCCCTGACAAGTGTTAAAATCTGCTCAGCAGGCTTTGACTGTGTTCTGTCAATGTTCCCTGTCAGTTGAAACAGGTTCACAGGATGCTGAGATTTCAAAACAGTAAATTCCTCCCTTGCATTCTGTGGGTCTTTTTTCTGACTGTTTACAACATCTTTGCTGTCTCTCAGACAGGAAAGGAACTCAAGGAAAGAGAAGAAAATCAAGGTTACTTCTGGTTCCTAGTAAAGTGAAAAAGCGTCAGGATTTCAGACGTTAAGTCAAAACTTCTTTTTCCACAAGTAATTGTTTTCCAATGCAGCTTTTTTATATCCAAATATTGCGAGCAACGTGTGCTGTGTTCCAGCAGGAGAATGAAGCGGACAACAACAGCTCTAATGCTGGGTAACAGTAATCAGAGAGAAAGGCAATGTATTTACCTTGAAGAAAAAACCCACACCAGACTTCGGATCACCTTCACTAATCAGATCCACGGAGCTATCCTGGTTTTCAAGTTCTCCTTCATCTGGAGCTTTTAAGTCAGACAAGTCTACTTCGATGAGGTTGGCCTTGCTCCTCAGTGGCTCGTCCACCGGCACATTCTCTTTGCCCGAGCCATCAGAAGAGTTCAGCCCCACTTCCTTGAAGGTGTTATTGACCTCCTTGCTCATTTCAGACAGAATATTTGCATCTTTGGAAGTGGAGAGGACAAGAGCCCTTTGATTGCTCTCATCGTGCAGTCTATAGGTATCAAAGAAACACTTCTCTTGAGAGCCGTTCCCATGGTCAGGACTCCCTTCCAAGCCAATATCCGTGGGGGTCTTTGCCAAGCTGTTGGGTGGGAATGGTCTCAAATGGGGTAAGTTTTCTAGACTCGGTGTTGGGGTTTTCACACGTGCTGAGTTTTGTTGTCTGTCCTTGGGGACTTTCAGATCAGCTGGTCTTCCTGACCGAGGAGTCCTGCCTTGGCCAAAGCGAGGCGGTTTACGCAGACTGTTCATTCCAGTTGGGGACAGGGGCTCAACAAAATGAATCGAAGGCTTTACCTTTTGGTCCTGAGAGTTACTTCTGGTTCCTGGTGATGGCACTGTTGGAGATTTCATAAGCAGCTCCTGTTGCTGGGAAATCTTTAAGATGGCCTGCTGGAGGGTACTGATTGTTTCATTCAGTTTCTCAATAGAAAGATCACATTCATTTATGTCCACCTCAGTCACATTGTCTTCTAGGAGGGCAACAGAAATAATTTTACTCTTTTCCAAATCATGTATAGCAGCAGAGTCTTTTGGTTTGTGTGGCTCAGCAAAAGCCAGGCTTTCCTGCATTTTGACTTTCACCACTTCTTGGGAATCACTGAACATTTCTTCTCTCTCCTCCTCTTTCCCAAGAAACTCCTCAGATTTAGAACCCAAAGAAACTTCATCTAAGTCTTCCCCATTGTGCCGGGAATATTCTTTTGCAAAATGTTCTGGTTTGAGGGGTTGTGGGCTATCAGGAGACTTCCCTTTTTTCACAACATGCAGGAAAGCTGCCTTGCCCAACTTTAGCCTCTGCCTTGCTGACAAGGCTTCCATTTTCTTCTTCTGAGCTTCTATAGCCCTGCGTTTCTCCTCCAGCTGCATGTGGAGCTGCACCAACTCAGAGGCTAAAAGATTAACATTATCCTTGTTCTGTCTGCTGGGGCTTTGCTCTCGCTTTTGCTTCCATGTGGTCAGTGGTGCTGGGCAGCTTTCTGACCCATCTGGTGTGGTCTTCTGGGAACTGCTTGTGCTGGACTTGGTTTCGTAGCTGTTGAGCCTCTGCAGCTTCCGCTCAGCGAAACTGGTCATCCGGACGCTCCCGCTGGCCATGGACACGCTGCTCACCTGGGAAATGGTGCTCAGGCAGGGGCTGGAGCGGCCGCTGGCATCGTCCTTGTCCTCGTGCTCTTTTACCTTCATGTCCTCTTGCAGCTTGGCAGACTCTTCCTCCCCAATGTACTTAGTGACTATGGGATGGTCATCTATGACCACCAAATCCTGCTCGGCGTCTTCCATGTCCAAGAGATCCGACTCCGAGTCCTGTCTCACCATAGTCCAGGTAGTGTCCTGACCATGCAAATTGAGTCCTTTCATGTAACTTACATTGACTTTACTCGTTACCTCATCATCAGCTTTAGCAGCATGAAGAAAGAATCCTCCAGTGGATACATCCTGAGAGGAAGGATCTAAACTGCTACTAGCCAAAGGTCTGGAAGCTTCTAGACCTGCTTCCCCCAGGGCCACTGGATCTGCAGTACTGGGATCTGCAACTGGAGTGAAATCAGAGCTAGAAATGGGAGTAAAAGTCCTATTGAGGTCATGCTCACCATGACTGCTCGTCGGTCTCTTGCGGATCAAAGGCAAATGTCCTTCACTCAGCTTCTTGGTTACAAAACTCCTTTGTTTCCCCTCCCCGCATTCGTCCTCCTTGTTGATGATCTGCTTTTCCTTGGCTGGTTTCAGAACCGCAGGCATTAAAGGCTCCAGGTAGAAACTCTCGGGTTTGCTGTCCGCAGTGTCGCTGCTTGTTTTTGGAGCCCACGCTGATGCCACGATGCTGGGTGCCCTGGCTGGTGCATTCTGCACCTCAGGGTCACCACGGCCTGGCCTTTCTTCAGATCTGATAATTGCAATAAGCTCTTCATCCTCATCCTCGATCTCCACATTGTTCAGCAAGCTCTTCCCGTTGGCTTTCACTGGCGGAGGGTGGGGCTGATTTTTCGGGGTCACATTGATGATGTTTGAAGCCAGACTGTCCTTGCTGATGGACCTGGCCAGGCTAATGCTGTCACCAGAGCCAGGGTCCACATCAGTACTGGCAGACTGATGAAGAGCAAATGGTGTTGGCTGAGACAGAGGCCTAAAAAAGACAAGAACAGTCTCCTGACACTTCAGCATAACAAGTTCCAATTTGTTGAATTAAAGACCATCATACAGACAGCTAAAATTTTTGCTTTATTTTAAAAATGCATCCTGGATGAAGTGACCAGCAATACTAAGCAGCAATTTCAGATCCTTCCCATTCTCAAGACTGCTTCCTGAAAATCATGTCTGACATATTTTCAATTGCAAATCTAAAATCAGTCAGCACTGAAAATGTATATTAAAAGAAAACAAAAAAACACAATTAAGTGACTGTCAGTCCAGTTCAAAGGGAGTGACACCACACTACCACAATGAAACTGTCACAGTGTCATTTCCTGAAGCAAGACTGTGATACCTGAAGGCCTTTCTTACCTGGGTTTCTTCTCTGGCCATGCCAGAACTGCCCCTCGTGGCTGCCCGTCCACCCGAGTCAGAGAACTAGAACGGTGCCGATGACCTGGAATGTTTTTGGAATTGATAAGTTTAGAAATGGTCTTTAAATAAGCACTTTCTCATTATTTAATAGCAGACACAATAACAGAATCAACTGCTTCCCAACAGATGGCAGCAGCAAACAGATTTGCTGCAGCTGCAACCAAAGGCAGACACAGTCAAAGACTTCAAAAAACTAAAATTCAGTACGTTTCTTAGAAGATCTTTATAATCTTTTAATGCAAACAACGGGCATTTACTCAGACTGAACATTCTCACCACATGGATGCCTGCAGTTTAGTTGGATTTTAAATCATTCCTCTAAATGACCTTGCATTTTCATTCATTATTTTATTGACACTGATGGTCCCTGGCAGGTGAAACACAAACTCAAGGTAGGCTTACCAGGGCTGTCTTCTCCCTGCAAAGACTTTTGTTGCTTTTGCCTCAGAGGGAGCAGTGGATGAGAAGGGCTAAAGGCAGGGCTTCCTCCTTTGCCACTAAATCAGAAAAGCAAAAATTTATTACTATAAGATTTTTTTTCTATAATGAGAAAAATTACATAGTTTTAAAGTTATATTGGTAATAGTTACCCCCATAATATATCATCCAGTGCCACCTCCTGCCACGGGCAGGGACACCTCCCACCAGCCCAGGTCACTCCAAGCCCCGTCCAACCCGGCCTTGGACATTTCCAGGGATGGGGCAGCCACAGCTCCTCTGGGCACCTGTGCCAGGGCCTGCCCACCCTCATGGGGAAGGATTTCTTACTGATATCTCATCTAAACCCACCATCTTTCAGCTTAAGGCCATTCCCCCTTGTCCTGTCACTCTATGACCTTGTGACAGTCCCTCTCCAGCTCTCTTAGAGCCCCAGTAGGCACTGGAAGGGGCCCCAGGGTCTCCCTGGAGCCTTCCCTTCTCCAGGCTTTCCCATCACCGTTTACAGAATGTGTCTGGCAAAGAACAGCTGCCTCAACAGCTTCAGTGTTTAACATTTTCAAACTGATATTCCAAACTAGAAGCCATGCAACTGCTGGGGTTCCTTGGCATCTGGCAAAGCCCAAACATACCAGAGCAAAGCATTTCTGTGAGCTTGAGACTATTTTAAAGACCGACCGCAACTCAGATTCACTCAGTCTGTAGCAAAATGCCAACACTCAGCAGCAATTCCTCAGCTGCCCAAACTGAGGCACAAAGTGAAGATGAGGACACACTTACAGGTACTCGGGCTCCTCGGGGTGCAGGTAGTACCTGCTGCAGGCCTCGGGGGCTGCCTGCGCCGGGGGCTGCAGCTCTGCCGGGCTGGGGCTGGCAGGGCTCGCCATGAAACTCCGCTTGGTGGCGTTGGAAATGGGCACAGGGGGGCGGCTGCTCTTCTGCTGCATCACGGCTTTGACTGGGCACACACGGACAGCATTAGCACAACCCACACTGGCATTAACACAACACAGCAGGACAGCAAGCTTGCCAGCTGTATCAGAATGGAAACTCTACAACTCAACACTAAAACAGAACCTGAAGTGTTTAAAATACGTATTGTCTGGTGATCTTGATGGAAAGAAATTATTAAATAGTGGGGTCAAAAATTACCCATTTAAAAAAAAATTAAACTCAAGCGGATCTAGGACTAACTTTCCTTCTACTTTTACTGCTCTCAAAGATCCACAACGAGAATAAACTCTGGGTAGAAACAAAGCTTCAAAGGAAACATCACTGGGCAACAGTTTCATTGCAATGGAAGTGTTTTTTAAATAACATGCTAACACTTATCAATGGTTATAGACTTACCATCTTTTATTTCCTGAATATCTCTGGGTTGCACAAAGTCTGGTTTGACATTCTCAAACCACCAGAAGAGTTCTGCAATGAACACCATGACATTAGGCTAGAACAGAAAAGGAAAAAAATTACACCTCAGTAACAAAGCACTCATCATTTACCCACACTTTATTGAAAAATATCACCCCTGTTATGTTTCTTACCTTTAAAACCAAAGGAGCATATAACATGTCCTCCAAGGTGAGGTAAAAGCATTTGTTCAGGTATTCATTTGAGAATTCTCTCAAAAGTTGAATGTTATAGAGGCTGTCTGCAATTGATGTCACCTCCTTCAAACAGATATCTGGAAAGGGGAGAGGGATGGGGAGTTATGGCACTGCTCCAAGGAATTCACCTTCCACCCCCAGCTCACAGAAACACCACAAACAGGACCTGCACAGACTCTACACCATCCTTGAACACTTACTGGCTACCAGAGACACTTCTCTGCCTGTTCAATACCAGAAGGACACAAAAGGGGGGAAGAAAAACACAGATAAAACAGTGCCAGCTCTGCATTAAGTTTTGAATCCCCAGAGGATTCTACACAGCAACAGAGAAGGTAAGCAGGCTACAGAGAACATACATAATGACAAAATACAGAAGCAATTAAAACAAGACATCTTGATTTGCATATAATAAAAGGTTACTCCTAGGATTCAGTGCTGGTTCCTTCTGAAAACATGCAGGAGCTCTGCAAGGTACAACATATCTGAGAATTCAAAAACCAATAAAAAATGTTGATTTGAAGAAGTTACTGCAACAAGGACATTGAATTATTGAGAAAAACATTTTATGGGAAAAGAAACTCATTTGCAATGCTGAAGAGTGACAATTGCTGTGGATTTGGAGAACCTAGTTTAAAACTTGACATTTTAAAATCTCCATTATGTACTCCTACAGAAAAACATGAGAATTATCAATTAACAGAAGTGGACATGTGTTTCATTTTATGCTCTATCAAAACCAAGTTCATTATTTGAGCAAAGAAAGCCATTTCACCTATTTCTATAAAAGAAAGGATTATTTTGTAGCCCAAAATATACAGAGCACAGTCTTCTAAGCACAGTAAGTAAAAAAACAAGATCAAAGAGAAGTTATTTTTCAAATAGTGATGCAGATTCCATATGTGACCTGACTCCAACCTGCCACAGTCCATTACCTATTAGATGCGCTGTGTTTTTATTTGATACTGTTTCTAGATCAGCTTTCACAGATTTGATTACTTTCATTATTTTTCTCCCTAGAAACCTCGATTACATACCATCCAGTTTCATTTGCTCTGGACAATAGTAGTGTATCACAGCCAGGAGAGCAGCCCCATCACTACCATCCTTCATCAGATCCTCCAGCAGAGGGAAGTAGGGCAATTGTCTGCTGGAGAGATGGTCCCGCCGGTAACGCACCTACAGGGAGAACACAGGTGTTCACATGATGCTAAAGATGCAGAAAGACTAAACAAAAAAGGTCAAAAAAGGGCATTTTTGTTAAGCATTGAAACCTCTTTTCAGTGGATCTTTTATAGCATCTGCTCCAAGTCAAACCAACTGCACTTTTCTCTCAGTGGAAGCCAATTCTGAGGAATGTGGTGCCTCCCTTTTATCACAGAATGGTTTGGTTGGAAGGGACCTTAAAGGTCATCCCATCCAAGTCTCTGCCACGAGCAGGGAACTTTCTACTAGACCAGGTTGTTCATCTACAGTCAGTCTCCTCATGCCTGGGAGCAATCCCTGCTGCCGGATTCCTCGCTTCATTCACACATTTTAGCTCATTAGAATCAATTTAAGTCAAATCCTTTCACACAGATGCATGACTGCAGCAGATCCAAAGAAAGAGACAAAGATAACTACATGAAAACATTTAAAGCGTGGGAAAACCAAACCAGAACACAGCAAAAAATAATTCAGATGAGCTGGTGATCTCATACGTTACCCACATCCATGGACAGCAAAGTTCTCTCAGAGAGATTCAGAACATGGCAAGGCAGACAAAAATAAAAACACGTGGCCTTTTCCAAACTGGTCAGCAAGAGGAGCAAGGAGGCCTCGACATGAACAGCAAAACTCTCCATGATTTACTACAAATCCAACTCAAACTCTTTGGCAAGCCACCCCCCAGCCCTCGGGGGATCTGGAGCCGCTGAAGCCAGTGTGCTGCAGAACAAATCTTGGCATTGCTTCTTGCAGGTTTTGCAAGAGAAGTTGCGGGGCTGCTAATTCCTAATGAGCCACAGTGCACGGCCCCAAGGGGCTGTGTCTACCTGGAGCAGCAGAGCAAGGGCCACACAGGGGCACAGCAACTGCAGGGCCTGGCAGGAACCCCTGCCAGGGCTGCCAAGAGAGCCCTCGGGCACCGCAGGGGTTCACATCACGTAGCATTTAACACACCGTCCTGTCTGAGGTGCTGATGTACCAATCACGTATTCAATCCTTAGAGGGAAGCTGGATTTTACCAATGGCATCCTACACTTTCCAAGCCAGCCTGGGGAAGTTCTCTACACACACACACACACTCCTATGTGTCAACTTAGGACGGCACAGGCTGTGAAAAAATCTGTTCAGAGGAGTAAAGATTACATGGAGGAATAAAAACCAGGTTCTTTTCTTTATGTTGCACAAATGAAAACACATTGTGCTAAGTTTCCCAAGGAACTCAAAGCTATCTCTGTATTTAATGCTAATTTTTCCTGTCCTTTTACCAGGTGCAAATTATTTTTTTCCCCAGCCTGGAGCACTCCATGAATATGTAATGGAATGGGAATCATACTGTACCACACGAGCATATTCCACTGGTTCCAGCATGCAGTGTGAGATGGCATGCATCAGATCAGGCTTACACAAAAGAAACAGTGAGATATATGACGGTGATTATTCAAACAACAAACAAATCAAAGGCATCAGCAACATCCATTATGCACTGGGAACATGGTCCTTAGGTCTGGGAAAGTAAAGTGTGCACACTAAGGTGAACTGGTTAGCTGAAAAGGGTCAGCATTTAGCCACTTAGAGTAAGCACATTAAAAACAAAACTTTAGAAATTCTTTTGAAACTTTAATTCCTCCTGTATTTAAAGTAGATACAATTATTTCTTTTCTAATAGGCTTAAATGGACTTTAAACCAACTACAGTCAACACTAAGCACTAAAATCTCTAAGAATTCCTTGTTTCTTTTAGTTTTGGTGAAAAACCCACAAACTTTTCAAAGAGGGTTTTTATGGACTTAATTTAATTCCTTGTTTTCTGCTCAACTATTATTCTCTTAACCATTCAGTCTTTTATACTGAAAACTCTGAATTCTTCCCTATATTCTAAGCTGCATTTGGGGGTTTGTTCCCCTCCTGCCCATGCACACAACTAATGCCATTTATATACATTAAAAGGCAGAAATGTGCTACAGAAATAGTGACAACTCTATATTAAAAAGCCAAAAAATACAAAATAAAAAAAGAAATACAGAAGAGACAGAACCTGACAGCTACTTCGGAGACTGCAAAAGCTGCCAGCAAACCAGTATAATCTGAATTGCAGCAGTGAGACAACCTCTATTCACTCCTTCCTTCAGTTTAAGGTCCTGAAAGTTTGTAGTGCAGCCCACCTATTGGGATCATCCAAAGGATCAGGAGGCAGCAGTGGCACTGAGCTCTCCGTGGGAAGGCAGAGGGGTCACAAGGACAGGCAACACCTGCCTTTTCCAAGGGCACTGCTCTTTGGAATTAGCAACTGAGAAAACAACCCCCATCATCCCAGAGAGAAAATGTGTAACTCCAACTTCTGCAAGTGCAGGTGAAAGGGTGTCAAAGCTAAGGAAAGCAAAGGAACAAAGGAAAACCTCTGCAAGTTAAAATAACCCTGGAAAACGCAGACAAAACAAAGCAGGCTTCTGTACCAGAAGTACCAATGTGCTGTTCTTTTTATATAGTGGAAATGATCTTCCATTTTCACACTTCAGCAAAAATAAAAACAATTATTTTGTTCTAACATGCAAAGTGCCTCCCCTCCCATCTGGCAGCCTCGGGCTCATTAACTGGGCACCCGATCCCACAACTGCCACAGCAGATCCAGGCTGGTCTGTCCAACCTCCCAACCCCATCCCAGGGAGTAACAGTGTTCTGGTCCTGACAGACTTACAAATCTGCCCCACAGCAGGTGCAGGAGCAGTGTAAGAGCATTATTTAAGCACAAACAACTGAGTATCTTAACTATGGATTCCAAGATTAAGCAGCCATTTAAGCCGACCAGCTTTGCTCTCACCTCAGCGCTGTGATCATTTGCCTACTTACAATAAAACTATTTCAACTGTTAATTTGCTGGTTTTCCTGCTGCTGCTCTGTACCTCTCACTCCTGCAGTGTGGAAACAATTTTGAGATGCTGTGATTATGCTGTATGCTGTACAGTATGTGAAAGCATGTCATGGAAGCAAAGCCTGATGACCCAAAAGCTTACAAAAGAAAGGTGGTTTTCAAAGAGCAGCTAAGAAGCATTTTAATGGAAGCAAACACTCTGAGGAAGTTTAAAAAGCCATGATTTTGTGGATGACAACTGGTGTAAAAGTAGTTCACTTACAGGTACTAATTTCCAATACCATTTGGAAGGAGACTGCTCAGGAAGCAAGGAAAGGAACGTAGGAATAGGAAAGGAACATCAGCAATGCAAGTTAAAAGCAGTAATACTTAAATGCACTTCAGCAATTAACACTTTCATATTTTAGAGGGGTTGTAGCCTAGAAATATAGATCTAAAGATAATGAAATGAGTCCCAGGAATCAATAGAGTCAAATAATTAAAGGGATCCTTCAGACCACGCATCAACTTGTAAATTAAACAGCTCTTTTGCTCCTTATTTTTGAAGGATATTATTTTCCATAAAAGGCACCTCTGTCTCTAACATGAAAATTAAACAATTGCGCCTTGTTCACATGTCACACTTTGATCCCCTTTGCCCAGCAATGCCAATCTGAGGAAAAAACATATTATTCATAATTTATGAAATCATAAACTGGGAGCTCAGAGAGCTGATACACATTTTGTTTGAGAAAGGTAGATTTTACATTCTCCAGAAATGAAAGTGTGCTATATTTTGCAATATTAGTGCATTTTGATATAAATTCCAGGGGAAAAGCTGGAAAAAACTACAAACACACACATATAACATTTGAATGCCAAGAGTATCCTTACTGGGTAGAACCTGAATAAGTCTCGGAATATACACTAGACAAATAACCCATGCAAAAAAAATATGTCCCAAGAGCTTTCAAAATATATAGCATATATTTTGTGCTGTGAAAGCTGAGTCATATTTACCCTTGTACAGTTGATACAAGTTATTTTAAGTTAAAACAAGCTGAGTTTGTTCAACTAAAACTTAAAGGAAAGTAAGAAGATAGCAGTGGGCTTCAGAAGTAAGGAAGGGCACTGCTGACAGAGACAAAACAAAATGCATGCACAAAATCTCAGGAGCTTTGAGGACTGGTCTCCTCACATCTCTCTGACAGAGAAAACACTGGTATTTAAATCCATTAATCATCAACACACAGTATCGCAACTAAAGACAAATTTGTTTTACCTTTTGATGCCCCGGACTTTCCATTAGTTGTTGTTTTAACTTAATCTCTTTCTCTGTTATCTCTCTCATTTTAAGGTTCACCTAAAAGGATATTGCATAGGAAATATATTAAAATACATCTGAATATGCTTCCCCAAGTCAAGTGTTCTTCCTCTCATGGAACGGTCAATTCATTCTACTGACATGAAAGGTTCACAGAGTAATGTTACAACACTTTTCTACAGCAACTCTCCATTCACAGTAGCTGTAATCACAGCTAGGGAATCCTGGGTTTGCAAGGAGACGTTCCTTAGGAATGTGAATGTGGTGTCACTCAAAAGGGTTACAGTAACATAACTGCTGCACTTGGAGAAGTTTCAGTATTTCTGGTAAATGTGTGCAAGCTAAGAATTAAGTCTATCCTGCTATTTAACATGAAACAATGCTTCACCTAAAAAAAACAACCAAAAAACTCCACCTTACAGCAGCTTGTCTGAAAATAAAGAGCCCAATTACTACAGTTTTCCTAACTTAGTTCCTAATCATCTTCTTTATTTTAGAATTTACCAGTTTTATTCATTCCTAAGAAAGAGAAATTGCAAAAGAAATGCGCAGGTGAGAAAGATGGAAAGAAGACACTCCCCAGAACCATTTTAAACATCTGAAAAGTGACAACAAGAGAGAGGCATGCTTTCCCCAAAGCAGATTTTACCTTGTTGATCCAGAAAACCATTGCATCCTCCAAGTCATAGGGCAGTTCTTTAGAGGCACTGAAGGTAGAGAAGCGCTTGACACTTGCCACCACCTTTTCAATGCTGATCATTTCCACAGTGTAGGCCATCATAAGAGCATCAATCATTGCCATATGGGAACTCTGAAGGAAGAAAACAAGGAGTACTGAAAAATAAACCCCTTCTTAAAAATTGGTGTGAAGTGAGACACGTGCAGGTACCCCTGAAAGGTCAGGCAGTGGAAGGAGTTCAGGAAAATTTATTCCAAAGTCAGGAACACTGGACTTACAAGGGAAACTCCTCCCAGTGCTGCAAAAAGCACTGGGCTGGAGGCAGACATGCCCCCTTGTTCTCTCCAAGGCTTTTACTTTCACTGGCCTCCCCGCAGTGCTCAGGCTGTAACATCTGAGGGTTTCGCTCTCCTCATACCAGAGAGAACCTGCAAGCTCCCTCTGGAATGTAGAAGGAAAAAAACACCCACCCATCTTTGAGGAAAGCACTTTTTCTTAGGCAGGGAAGGCTTCCTATGCAAAACAAGCCCTCATCTCCTCACTGTAAATCTTCCAGAAGGGTATCTACACTTACAATGGTGTGCTCCAACTGTATTTAAACCCAAAAATTCCTAAACTTAGCGACCTAGAAATCCAGAGCCCTTCACTCTGCTTACTATTTTAACCAGCATTAAATAAAAAGCAGCTCATTAGTGGCTTTAATTAAGCTAACCATCTTGATTGGTGCGGAGGCCAGATCAGACTCAGACACAGGTGTATCATCGCTCTCCATGACGTAGATCCCCTTCCGAGACAGCGCCTGGATGACGCTCTGGTGTCCCTGCAGGGCCGCCACCTGGTCGCCCTTGAGGATGAGGCTGCAGACGCGGCAGTACAGCTCGCTGGAGAGCAGCAGCTTGATCACGGGGGGCTTGATGTGCTCCTGCTCGTACTGGTCGATGTAGAAGGGGTCCTTCAGCTCCTCGGGGACATTGTCTGAAGGAAACAACGGGGTGGGGGGGAATCTTGCTGTGGCACCGGTTACATGCAAAAGTGATCAGTGCTGTTTTAATTTTATTTGGAATTATCAATGATTTCATAGAATCATAGAATGAACCAGGTTGGAAAGGACCTCCGAGATCATCAAGTCCAACATTTGATCCAACCGTCGTGCTTACTAGACTATGGCACCCAGTACCACATCCAGCCTCACCTTAAAAACCTCCAGGGACGACGAATCAACCACCTCCCTGGGCAGCCCATTCCAATTCCTGATCACTCTTCCCAACATCCAACCCAAACCTCCCCGGCACAGCTTAAGCCCGTGCCCTCTTGTCCTGTTGTTGAGAGCATGGTTTAAAATGCTCTGGGCAGCAGATGGTGTGAAGTGAGATACACGCAGGTACCCCCGAAAATGCCAAGGCAGTGGAAGGAATTCCACAGAATTGGTTCCAAAGTCGAGACCACTGAAAGCTTCCAAGGGAAAACTGCACCGGCTGCACCAGGCCTGGGAAAAGGGAAAAGACACCTCCTGTTCTCTTCCAGGCCTCTTCTCTACTCTGCCCTCCCTCCCCAAGGCAAAGGCCTCTAACACTGAGAGGTTCTCTCTCCTCATCCCAGACTGCAGCTTTCTGTGCAATGCAGAAGGAAAACAAAGAAAGTACCCAACCACCTTTGGAGGAAAGCACTCTTAGGCAGGAAAGTCTTCCCAAGAGAAATGAGTTCCTAACTCCTTGTTACAAATTCTTCCACTGGGGTATCTGCTCTTCCAGATGGGCACCCTTTCTATGCATCTTTGAGGCAAAACCTACAGCTGCTTGGAGCAATATCCCAAAACATCTGCACACAGCAACAGGACGACTGCAAGGCTCAGGCAGTGTCTCAAGGTGAGCAAGAAAACTGAGCCACCAATATCTTGGTTCTGAATCGCCAGAATTCATCAAAAAAACAAAGTATCTGGCTAAAACCTTGAGCATTTTACAAACAGTTTGCAAACCAACCGAGTCTCCAGTGAGCTGATGGGCTGTTTTTTTTTGACAAGAGTGTTGAAGCAAAGTATTGCAGCTTTTTGGCCTTTAAATGAAAATTCAAGCCTAGGAAGCAAAACCACTCCACTTGGATTAAACAGGAACTTTAAACAAAGCCTAAAAATGAACTCCTTTTGGTTTGGCACAATCTCCACCTAATACAAGTTGTATTAGGATTTCAACAAACTGAGCACAGATCCTGAGTGTAGTGATTTAAATGCAAGTTAAAATTAGCAGCACAGAAGACCAGACCCTGCAAACCACCAACCATAAAGATACTTTTGCTACTACCCAGGAGAGAAAGGCACTAACAACAACTAATATTCCAATCACTCTAAATACGTCTAAGACATTTCAAATCCATCCAAATATCCCCAAACAAATACTTTTAACATCTTCAGTAATCAGCCAGAAGCTGTTGATCTTTACAATGGCTTAGCAGGAATAATGAGAATCTGAAACCCCAATATTTTCTAGCCTCCAGCGTATTGTCTTAATAGAAGCCTGACATTTCCTAATTTTCAGGCATAAAATTCTATCTTATTCTATCCAGTCACTTTGAATATCTTTCCCCAAAGTCAATTCAACAGTTCACTTTAAATATGTGCATCTACAGTTAAAAGAATTATTAATTTGGCAGCATATTTACTTTTCATTCGGCTCATTTCCAGAATAATTAAATTTTCCCATTCCAAGAAACTCCTACCCAGAGCATATCTCTAAACTGCAAAATAAGCCACACAAATTTGTATACTGCCGAGAACCTGATGTTCATAAAGAAGAGAAACGGAAGCAGAATGTTACTGTGTGAGCCAGAAGTACATCTCAGATAAAAATACGCAGCAAAACCCAGTGTTGGTGCAACACCTCTAACAGCTATTGTTAGTCAGACAGCACTGTCCCTATTTTTCAAAGTGGGAAGCTTTCTGAAGTTTTTAAAAATTCAGATCATTGTTTTTCCTTTCTGTGACACTGAATGGGACTTTACACTGAAAATGGTTGGAAGAGACACAATAAATCCCACTGGCACTGCCTAAGTGGCATTTGTTAACATGGGTGTCCATTTTTAGTGAAACACATAACAAATTCAAGTATTTTTAATCTTCTTAACATTAGTCAACCTGACCTAAAATGAAAGGCTGTTGAAAGCTAATTCCATTTAATGGCCATTGCCATTTCCACACAGAGAACTAGAGCTTCCATTTCTAAAGACTGAGGAAAAATCCAAAAATCTAAATGTGAAGCAGTTCATATAATTCAGTATTTCAGTTCATTAGCAGCAGCTACACCTCTAACAACCAAAGCCACTTTGTTTTGTACTGGAATTATTTGTGAAAGGCAATAATACAAGCTCATAAAATATCCATGAAGTTGTACATCTCAAGCAGAGCATTAGCACCACTCCAAGTTTGAAAGGCCTGTTTTTGAGACCACAAAAAAAGGGCAAATTCAAAATGCCTGAAATGTGAAGCACTTGGATGAGGGGTATAGTACCAACACCTGCCTTCCACCAGTGACTGGCTGGAACTGGGATGAACTGGGTGGGCAAAGAGCCCTGAAGCCCCTCCAAGCCACAGAGAGACCCTGAAATACAGATTTTCCTCAGGCCTCTTCCCCACAAAGTAAATAATAGACTGTAATTATTTTACAGACTGTAACTACAAAGAGCAAAAAGGCTTCTCTGCACCACTTTCACACCCACGAGGGATCCAATCTATTGGATCGGGGTGTTTCCACACATTGTTAAAACCACTGGCACGGGATGCTCAGTGTGACAGGGGCAGTCAGACCTCCCACATCAATTTTTGATTAAACCAGCTCCATTTCAATGATTTTTAAAAGCCTTTTGTAGCACTAAATGGATCTGGTTCTCCGTGAGGAGATTCCATGTCACAGAAATCAATATATTTAAAAAACCCCAAACAAACAACCCAAACAAACACCCAAAAAACCCCACAAAAAAACCCTAAAGCAAAACAAAAAAAAAGACCTTGTACTTTATCTACTGTTGTTCACTCCGAAATCTGAAATCTTCTTCTATACTGAAGAACCTTCCAATATCATGTTTCTGATCTCCATATAAGTGTTTAAGGATTGAATGGATTTGGATTGTCCAGGATTAAAGGCAGGTCTGGGTAGGAATAACTTCTAGTACTAGGATTAATAATTTGAATACTATCAGAGGAAGTTACTCATCAACATTAATCATCCCATAATAGCAACTTGTGTCACTGTAAACACTTGACCCGTTTTATTTTCTACATCATCTTCTTCCAGCTAAACTTGTCTGTCTGACACATAGAACAGTTTTGTAACTGATTTAAAGTCCTGACAGACAGACCCATAGAAATTTTAATACATAAAAACCATATCAAAGCTCAAGAGCAGTAATATTATCTTTAATATTATCTTTATTATTTAACGCAAATTTATTTGTAGTGGACATAATTGTACTATCCACATGGCAGGAAAAACTGCAATGCAAAGAGGATGCTCTATAAATATATAACTCTGAGATGAGAAACTCCCAAGTACAGCTGATGTTCTGAACAGGGTGCAGTTATCTCACACAGGGCAGCACAGCCTTCCCAGACAGTTACACACAAAAAGGGGTTTAGTTGTGAGAGATCTTCAATACCTGAACGGACCATCTAAGACTGATCTGACTTTTCACATCTCTGCTAACTGTTATCACCTGGAGTAAAATGTCACATTAAACACCAGGTTCTCCAGACCCCCTTAAAAATGTCAAAATTCCCACGCTGCCAAAAACCTCAGAAACAAATTGTCGGTCTTAAAACAGCCACACAGCACCAGATCTAACCTAGTGCTAGATTAAATCCCACACTGTGGACACCCAAGTAGCCCCTGGTGTCACGGACAGCTTTGGCTCCCCTGTTTTTATGGGTAAGGCAAACTCCAAAGGTGTCACGTGCCCTGTGCTGGCCTCGCCACACAATGTGCCAATGTTCTTTTTGAAGAAAATGTCCCAGTCTTTCCAAGTCCCAGTTTTTATTGGCATCTTTTTCCAACACCTTCCCTTCGTGACCTACAAATGAACTTAGAAAAGTTCTGTTGATTAAAACTTGTATTTTTACACAGTTATGGTTTGGATTTTGGAAAAATAATCAGTATGAAAAATTAACTTCTTGAACAATTAAATTCTAAGCTATAGCTACAAAAGTTTCTGCTGAAGCAGTTTAACAAATCATACTAAAGCAAACCAAAACCAATTAAACTATCATTTTATAGTAACTTAAAAACAACAGCACAAAACCTTCAATCAGCTCTGGGAAGGTGAACGTCATTAACTCAGTTTGTCTTATGTTTTTAATCAGGAATTTTGGAGAATTTACCACCCTACACACGATATGAGAGTTGACTGAATCTCTTTCACACGTGTAATTTCTGTAAATTTTACACCATTTTAATGAGTTACATGCAGTCAGCTTCTCATAGAGCAAAAATGCTCATTTCTGCTACTTCACACATTTATAAGAAAAAAGTAATATCCTATTTTTTCCAAGTTTCAGCAGCATAAGCTTTTGAGTGTTCTTGCCCCACTGAGCCTCCTGAGGAGACACCTCCACCAGCTATTTGTGTAAGAGATGAAGGACTCAAAAATAAACCACCACAATTTCTCAAGAAGCAACTCCTTTGGTCTGTTCCATCATATCAATGAGTTCTAATCTCTCAAAAACTGTCAGTTCCAAGTATAAATCACCAAGTACAGCATCATTTAGAGGATTATAAAAATAACTTCACTTGCAACAACCATCAGAGAGACAATTATTGCCAGCCTCTCCTCTCCTCATTTCAGGGGAGGAACCTTTTCTTTATCATCTCACTCACAAAAACCTGCTCAAAGACAACTACCTGATTATGAGTTGATAAAGAAAAGTACAGCAATCTGAACAAATTTGACTTATCCCTTGAACTGGTGAAGTGGATACACCCCAGATGTTGTTTTACCTCCAGAAGCATGAAGAACTGGTTTCCCATGGAAAGAGAGCCAAAGTGGCATGGTAAATAGCACAGAGCTTATTCAAATTCTGAGTAGGATTTCATTAGGATCAGTATCTGTTCCCAGAATATTCAGCACTGGATGGATGTCCTCCAAGCTGCAGAGTATGGCCAGAAACTACACCTTCTCAGCACTAAGACCACCAGAATTAAACCCGCTCTTTGCTGGTTCTCATTACAGCACTGAATTATAAATCCTGTAAGTGATCCATAACAGGACACATGAAAATTTACATACAACAGGCAGGAAAAAGCCAAGCTAAAGGCTTTGGAAACTGATGGGAGAGTGACTGCACTCATTATCATATCTTCTGATCAAGCACAAAGCCACAAACCTGGATAAAGCAGGAGACAAAATAATAATTATGGAATCCTAATTATGGAATCCTTCACCCTTGTAAACTTCACACAATAATACTCAGTGTTTATGAAACAGGTGCTATTAAAGAAATGAACGTTTAATTATTGAATATTTGCTAAACACAACAGCTTTCTTAAAAGTACTTTTGCTACCTGCCTGAGAAGCAAGCTGACAAAGAGGGGCAGGGAATCCAGGGATTTAGGCAACTTAGCCCAGGAAACAGGCTCACACTGCTTCTGCCAACCAGTAACTGTGGGTACCTATTACAGTACTGTAAAACCTTACTTAACAAGTAAGTTTTAAGCACTTCAAAGACCAAAAAAACCCAAACTTGTGTTTCCCCCCCAGAGCATTACATTAGACCTTGGATTTCTGGCACGCATCTTGCCAAAGGTCTCAGGCTGCTGTCAGCATTAAGTCTGGAAACTACATAAAGCTCCAGGCCTGATAAATAAGTAAAACCCACTGAGTTCCCTTTGAAAAATCTGAATTTTACACACTGTTTTACAGAAGCAACAACATTTGTTATGGAAAGTGTTGGAAACAACCCACTGCTCCCAGCAAGCTGCAACACTGAGAAACATCCACATGGTCCTTCAATATTTAAATTTTAATATTATTACAGTGATGGTGGAAAACATCTACACAGAAATTCATGCTGCCTGCTGAGAAATCAGCATTTTTCATTGTCATTGTCTGTTTTCCCAAGTGGTCCCAAATGAAAACATCCTGGGTGTGCTCATGCCCACTGCTGCAGCTCAGAGCCCCAGGGGCCAGAGGGGCTGAAGGACCAGGGTCACCTCCCTCTGCTCAGCTCTGGGCACTGTGTGGCCCCATTCCAGCTTGGCAATCCAGCTCATTCCAACAACTGTGGAAAACTCATCTCCCCACGGGTGGCTTGCCAAGCCTCCCTAAACCTCCCACGCTCACCTCCTGTGAACTGAAGTCCCACAGACCCAGTGGCAGCTTTGCTCCTCGACCACTTAAACATTGTGAACTTAATTAGGAGAATTGCTCAAAGAGTCCCTTTGGTTCCCATCAAAGTTTGTGGATGAAAAATGATAATTCTGTTCTAATCAAACCCCATTTTCTCAAACCACTGTCTCAGCTGAAGGGACTTGGAATCTTTCAAGTGCACAGGAGGTTTCCAGATGCTTGTGCACAGAGTGGCCCATGTCAGGAGTCCCAGGTTTATCTGGGGAGAGGGATGATGCTGAATGGGGAAACACCTTCCTTCACAAAAGCCTTCCCCTCTGTCTCCTGGAATTCTGACAAACAGTTGTTGGACCTCCCTCTTGGGCCCATCTGTGCCTTCCACCACAGACTCCAGGAACAAACCATTCAGCCCAAGCCCTGTGCAAGAAGAGGGGTTGTCTCACAGTGTTGGTGCAGCTGCACCCACTGTCTGGGCTACAAAAATTCTCTTTTCATGGCCAGAAGGGGGTAAAAAAAGGAATAATGTACCATCAAATAAAAAAAACCCCCAAACTAGGACTTCAAATCTACATTATTTCTCATGCATGCTCCCATTGATTTGTCCTTGAGGAAAAAAAAAACCAAAAAAACCAAAAAAACCAAGGGATGAAGAGTTTTCCTACTTAAATGCCAGCTTAGAGGGGGAGAATTCAAAAATCCTTTAACAGTAAAGAGAAAACACAGTTGCAGGTAAGACCTGCAGCGATGAATGACTTTCAGTAAGTCTACACTAGAATCAAATTCCTGCTCTTGACCCTTCCCACACTTCACCAGGAGCTCAGCCTTACTCAGATGAAAATGAAACCCAGGATATGCACCAGGATTTGAAAGATCAAGGCACCAAATTATGTCAATTCACATACATCAAATCCAACATTTCAGAATAGCACCCTTACTCTGCCACTGTAAGGCAGTTATGGAAACCTTATCAGTAAGATTTACTTCAGAACATGTTTGAATATTATAAACAGAAAAGCATTTTTTTAACCAAATTAACCAGAAATTAGTCTAAAATAAAAAAAAGCCCCCAAAATCTTTCATCTGCATAGTGAGATTTTAAACAAGAAAATCACTCACTGAACAACATCCCATATCTCAAAACAAAAAACACAACCCTGAGAGATGACAAGTAATGCATTAAGTTCAAATATTATTCAAAATTATAATCACATAGGAAACCTTCTTAAACCCATCTCTCTATGAATTAAAGAGGCTTATAAATTTCTGGGGATTGTGCAATGCTATTCCAGCAGTAATGGCTAACATGTGACAACGACTTGCAGAAGCCATTTCAAAAACCAAACTATATTTCCACGGGCCACAGTCCTGCAAAGATACACATGGAAACAAATCCCTACTCACTGGAGAGACACCAACAACATAACACAGAAAAAAATTCTTTTTTCCTATTGTTTGTGGCATTTAACTGCTGTTAAGAGAAATCCGAACAAGTCCAAATGCAAGTAGAAAAACGGGCAAAGGCTGCTACAGCCAGAGATCACATCTCTGTCATGGGGAAAGCTGTTTCTTTTTAGTTCTTAGCCAAAGAAAAGCCAAATAGTTGTACAATCAAAGTCTGTGTTGCCAAGTGCATAAACAGACTTGCCATTAAGCAATTAACTGGTCCAAGAGGTCCAGACACAACCCCGAGTGGTGGAGCCCCAGCAGACACCACCCAAGGCACGAGGCCACTGAGCTTTCTCTGCAGCGTAGGATCCCTGCCAGTCCCTTCCCATTTAGGATTAGCTTTCCTCCGAAACAAAGTCACAACACACACAGTGCACCTCCAGGGCTGGAATATCCATTTTATCACTGATGGCTAAAAAGTTGCAGGAAATACTACAAACAATTCCTGCAACTCAGAAATATTTACATGAGGAAATGACTGTTCTGTTCTTTCAAGTTATCAATGTTTTACTGACACCCTCCCCAAATTCCCACATTTTTAAACGTCACCTGATCCGTGGGGGTTTTTTTGTCTCTTGTTGCTTGTAACAAAACCCCTTCACTAAACACTATAAACTTTATTTTCCCCATAATTTTATTTTCCCCATAATCATCAGGATGAGGAGGCCACTGACAGAGCTGGAAGTATTTAAAAAGGAAAATAAATTAGACAAATATTCCAGCAAGGATTAATATTTAATGGCAGGAATGGACCTCTTTTCTTCAGCCTTGTCACCAAGTAAGCCAGTGTTAATCCATTAAGCATATTATGAGTTTGGCGAATTAGACTTAGATTAACAGGGCCACCTCATTTTCCAAAACAAGACTCTATACATGTTTTTATTGTATGTTCTGTTCTGGATTTAAAAAAAAACCAAAATACTAGTATTCCATCCTATTTGTTCATAACAAAGCTACTTAAACTCAGGATGGAACTAGTACATGGAGACAGATCTAGCTCAAAAGAAAAAAGCAAATTTCAACAGCTGTCAGGAAAATACTGTACAAACGTACTCCAAGAATATTTATTTTTTTCTATGTTTGTCCATATAGATTAATGACAACGTGAGGGAAGGAAGAATTCCTCTATCACCCACAACTGCTTTTTAATGTCACAGAACACAAACTGCACCTGCCCATTCATTTCTTTTTCATAAAAGAAAAACATTGCTGAACATAAATGGATTGCATTTCAGTTCATTTTGAAACCAAACCCACAATCTGACAGAATAAAAACTCCTAACTGAGCACACAAAGGGTGTCAAGGGCCCAGCATCTGCTTGCCAAGATGACTAGACAAGGAAGCACCTAAAGCCTTCCCAGCCTGGAGGGACTCAGGGCCTGCAAGTAGTGACATAAAGCTCTGAGGAACAAAGTCTGCTTAGCAAAAGCAAGGATTTAAACATTTTGAGGCAGGCAAAGCACCTCCCCAGCACCATCTGGGAGCGTTCACCATTAGGTGTGCTGATTCAGGGCATCTCATACAATCCCGTTATTCCTGTTGAAGGTATCAGGAAACATGCAATACTACAAGAGAAGAGGCTGCCATATTACTGATATTTAAAACAAAGCCAAATTTAATTACTCCTGGAACGGCAGGGGAGACAGAAAAAACAAGAACAAAATCACGAATGACTTCTTGACAGAGGTGATCTTACCTATTCCGTAGGCTTTAGCACAGATCCATTGTAGATTAGCAGCTATTTTTGCTCTGGCTGAATCATAGAGCTCCAAAGGGACAATCTCAACTGCACTATCTGTCAGAGCATCCATCTTTCTTCTGGAGCTATCTCCACCCGCACAGACATCAACATCCACCATCTAAAACAAAAACAAAAGACAGCGACTTTACACGAGCCGTCGGTTCCGAAGCCACGCAGGAGCGGGTCGCACACAACAGGCCCGGCATCCTTCGGGATTCCCACCGGGAGGGCTGATGGAGCCATTCAAAACCCGCTCGGAAATGAAAAGGCACCGGAGCCCGGCGCCAGCATCCCTTTTTTTTGTGTGCGTGAAGGGCAAGGCCCGTCTCGGCGAGAAAGGCGCAGCCCCGTCACCTGCTGAGGGGATAAAGGAGGGCTGGGGCCGCCCCGAACAATGCGCGCAGGTCCCGCCGCCCCCTCCCCGCCCGCGGGGCAGCACCTGCGGCTCCTTCCCCCGCCGAGCCCCCGCGAAGCAG
>VWZG01004561.1:36977-84183 GCA_013396735.1 Grallaria varia
GGACACACAGCCCCTCACGGACACACAGCCCCTCACGGACACACAGCCCTGAGGGGGCCGAGATGACGAATTGTCTTCATGTCCAGCTACTGAAACCATGATTATAAGTTTAGCTGCACAACAGCAATACCAGACTGACTGTACTTAATTTTGTTAGGATTCTCATAATTTTTTTTTCCCTGCATGTAACCGCTAGATTATATTAATATTTCAAAATCATTAAAGATTCATTTGGGTCTGCCTTGGGATTCAACATTTATTTCCCCGTGTCTTCTCAAAGTGCAAGGGGAGGGCACTCTGTGTCACCAGGAAATATGACCTGGCGTTCAAAGGTTATTCCAGCCTCTATCACTCCTCCATATTATAGGATTGTGTGTAATTTAAGTGTCTTTGCAAACAAGTTGCTGGTTGTTTTATAATCTCCGTTTGAAGGGTTTGGTTTTCAGCGCTGTTGTTCCAGGCTGTCGTTTTGTGGTGTTAGCATTAGAACAAGCTGCTCTTGTTTTCAGATTTAGCATTAGGGCCCAATCCAAATCCCCTCATATTTGAGAAGAATGTTTTCCTTTTCGTGGGGGCCTGGGCATGACATCGACTGCAGGAACAGAACAGCCCCCGGACTCACCGAGCAGGTGACCTGTATCGAGGGTGAAGTGCAAGCAGGAGAAAACTGACCTACTTCTTCCTCTGGCATATTTTTCCTTGAGATAAATAATGGATTCAGTTGTTAAACGTATCAGAAGCAAAGTATGCTCTAAGAAGGTGGCAGACTACCCCCGTAGAACCAAGTCAGTGATACCTGGACTCCTGAAACTCTCAGAATAAAAAAAACAAAGAGTGGAAAAGTTTGGCTCAAGGAAATGAACACTGTGGAGCAAAAGTGTAGGGAGGAGTTCAGTGTTAGGAACACTCTCCTTTCCCAGGCTACATGTAGGATCCTGGCCTCGGAATTACCTCTTGTTCTGCCCCTTTCTCTCCCTTCTGCACGTTTTGCAGTCTGCTGTGGAACGTGCTGCCGCTCATTCCTCTGCAGTAATTCCCTGAAACTCTGGTAGTGAGGGCATTTGCGTGTCCTCAAGTGGAAGCTGAAATTGATGTTTTGAGAACTTTGTAGGTGGTGATGAAGTGGTTTGTCAAGAACTCGGCATCATCCCACAGCAGCGTCCTCAAACTTGTCCTGGAGATAAAAAGCCTGCACTTAAACTGGGAGAGTCACCAGTGGATTGCTCACCGTGTTTGCTTTTTCCCTGAGAAAACAAAGGACTCTTCCATATTCGGCAGCAGCAAATTCATCTGTAATTTGCGTGCCACTTGTTTCTTTCTGTACTCCGCTACTAAACATGCTCAAAGGCTTCTCTCCTGGAAAATGGTAATACATCGCTTTTTTAGATGAAATAATTTCCCTAGTAGTCTCCTGGAGTCCTTACAAATTCGGAGTGGGAGTACACGTGAACTGACACACTCTGCACAACTTGTCCTCCAGCAGAGCTCTGAGATTAATTACTTGGAGGCAATTCCTTTGAGAAGTCACCATATTCAAACATGACATCTATCACAGGGAGCAAAGCTGAACCCGGGTGCTTGTTTTCTCCCATACTGGACAAATTCCTGGGATTTCAGTTTCTTTCACCACATTTCATTTATCAGTATTGGCAGACTACATGTAGAAAAAGAGTGTCAGTCCCCAGAATACCTGGTATCCCCAAGGATAGCAGATCTAAATTGATGTTGTAAAAAAAAACACCCTGCTGTGCCCTGGGATTGTACAGGGCAGCGATAGTTCCTGGGTATGTAGGGAAAGAAAGAGATCCCATTCCTAGAATTGTTTGGGTTGGAAGGGACCTTAAAGATCATCCAGTTCCACCTCCTGCCAGGGTCACCTTCCACTAGCCCAGCTCGCTCCAAGCCCTGTCCCACCTGGCCTTGGACACTTCCAGGGATGGCACAGCCACAGCTTCTCCTCAGCAGTCTGTAAGGTGGGTGGCTTTATCTGCAAAGAGGTTTTTTTGCCTTCAGTCTTGCCCGACAGCTCCTGCTTTTGCCCTCCGAGCAGTGAGAGAAAACAGCCAAATAAATCAATGTTTTTTTCCTCTTATCCTTGCATAATGCCCACGATGGCCGTGAGTGCTGGGGACGGTCCCCGCAGTGCAGCGAGCAGCTCGTGCCCTCCCAGAGCCCTGCCTGCCTGCAGCTCTCTCCTTAGGGCTCTATTTTCAGCCCTGGACTCATTTTGAACCCTGCTGGAGCTGCTTCCCCGTGCTTAGTTCTGCAGGGCCTTGTTTGCCCCGGTGCTGAGCACTTAATATCCCCACTCAGGATCGACTTAGAGCCTGGGCACATCCAGGGGTCACGGCGTGGGCCGAGCGCTGGTACCACGGCTGCCTGCAGGTCACAGGGGTCTGGCTCCTCTGTGCCCTAAGAAACAAGTTCCATCTGACCAGAAATTCCATCAGGATGTGGTCAAAAAGACATTTAAAATCTCTCCTGTCTGACTGCAGCTGGGGCCCTGTCACATCAGGGGGACTGGCAGCCTCCTCATGCTGCAGCAGCTCCAGCAGCTCCAAATGTCTGGATCTACCTTGTACTAAATAGTTCCCTGTGACAGTCCATCAGGGAGCCAACCCTAGGGAGGAGGGAGCAGGGCTTTATTCTTAGTAATAGAACCATCATTTCAGTGCCGTTCCCAGCACGGCGGGAACAGTTCCTGAGGAACAACGTCAGCAATTGTCCGCAATTCCCGAGGAATACACAGTGCTGTGGCCTCCTGCACCGGGAACCGCAGGCAGCGAGCAGCACTTTTCATGGGAATAAAGAAAACAAATGAAGTGCAGATTGCAGGGCTCTATTTCCTTCATGCATTCGTATTATCTCAAAGGCAATGCTCAAGCAACACAGCTATTATACTGATGAGTGCAACAAGTTATTCAGATTTATTTCTTTTTCCCTTGCTTGAAGTGTTTGATGTGTATCAAGCCCATGGAACGGGACGGGCAGGAAGCGCTGGCAGCGATGCTGCTTACGGAGAGGGGCTTCCCCACCGCATTTAAAAGAACACTTATGTTCAGCACTTATCTTCAAAGTGCTGTGCAAACATTAATTAATGACTCTGTTATTGCCAGGGGGAAGAGCTGGCAGAGGGAGGGGTGACAGCTCGCTGGCTCCCTCCTCGCGGGGAGCCAGACCTTCCCTCCCGGCTGGCAGGAGCATCCCGGGATGCTCCGGCTCCGGGCCCGCCGTTATCTCCAGCCATTACAGCTCCGGAGGCACTGGCCGTGGGTCTGAAGTGCCTGCGTTAATAACACCAGGGAGGGGGTGGTGGTTAGCCTGTAAGATAATTTCATCTGTAAGATTATTTATTTTAAAGTCCCTGGACTGTGTTTAGGAGGATAACGGGTCAATAGCACTTACAGCCCAGCAGGTTTTCCCGGCAGACTCATCCCACCATGCCTTGTCCTTCCTCAGGCAACCCCAACCAGGGAGACCCCAGGGATGAGCTTGGGGAGTGCTGAGAGGGTTTTCAGTGTTGCCATGATCTAATTAGTGAGCAAATGAGATGTTTCTATCTTTCCAGATATCTTTACATTCATCAAACCCTTTCCAGCAGTCACATTTGGGTAGTGCTCAGACAGAAATCAGTTTCTATGGGGACCCTTGGTTTGCTTTTCCCAGATGATTTCTTTTTAAAATGCATTTTTCTCCCAAGGGCACTTTGAGGAAAACTGTATTTACCACAACTCTATAACTATTCAAACAGAGAATGAGTTATCTCCAACTTTTTCACCACTTAAACATTATGGGAAAGCAACGAATAACTGAAAGGCAGAAGAGATGAATAAGAAAAAGAAATCTAACTGAATTCCGAAATGTGACATCTGTCCCCTGCTCCTGGTTCTCAAGGTGAAAGAGCCCAGAGCAAGGTGGAACACACTCAGCAGCAGCATCCCAACAAATGCCGATGGGATTGCGGAGCAGTACAAATCCCTGGCACAGGGATAACCTGGCTTCCAGCAGCACGGCACGGAGCCCTCCTCTCCTCATGGGCCAGCTCTTGGTTATCCTCAAAAACAACGTCCTGAACCTCTGCTGAGTATTACTTTGGGAATTCACAGCCACCTCAGCCAGCCCTTTCCAAAAAGCTGTTACAACATGGTTATTTCACCAAAATGTTCTCTGTTCATTGCACAGACGGAGGTGTTCGCGTGGGAACAAATCCAGGACCGCCTTGTTCCAGGTCTCCTGGGGGATCCACAAAGGCCAACGCTGCCTGCCGGTGCCTGGGAAATCACCTCATCCATCCCAGACACAGGAGGGAAGTACCTGATCCAGCATTGCCATTCCCTGTGGCGCATTTGCATTATGGTCTGTGATCCAGGGGATATTTTGAGGGCAGGGCTGGCATTTCTGCATTTTGAGGCTTCCATAAATATCAACCTTCAGCCCTGGGCTGGAGGAACAGCACTGCAGCTCGCTCGGGGGGATTCTGATGTGCTTCAGCCCCGAGAGCGCCTAAAGGGCAAAAACTGCCTCAAAACCAAATTAAAGCTCCTCTAATTCCACCGCAGCTGGGTCTGGCGGGGGTGGGCGGTGACTTCCCACTGCATTTCAACTCATTCCCAGTCAGTATTTTTAGCTCCTGCCCCTCGGGTGGGATGCAGCTCCCGGTTCCCCTTCACCTGGCAGCCCTGTCCCCTCCTGCCCTGCCTGCAGAGGAGATGCCAAGGCAAACACCGCCTTCCTCAGCCCCTTGGGCCCCGGCCAGCCTGCACATGCTCCAAGGCTCTTAAATCTGTAGCCAGAGAAATATGTGAAGGTACAAATTAGTCAGAGCAATTGAAACGTTTCGATCCTGCTCGTCCGGGTCCTGCTTACAGCAAGAACGTGACAACTGAGCCACCGAGCAGGACCCCAAGCCATGGCAGAGCCTCCGATCCACCGGCAGCAGCTCCAGCTGTGGGACCTCAGAGCAGATTCCCGGGGCGAGGATATCAAACCCCAGGGGCACACGGCATGTCCCATGTCCCATGTCCCTGCTGCAGAGCTTGGCACAGAGGGGTCCCTGCATGCCCCGGGGTGCCCATCACCAGATGATCCCCACAATCCTTTCCAAAGGCTATGGCACCTGCTGAGGTCTTGGGGGCACCGGTGGCTCCACATGGGCAGGATGTGACCCCACTCCAGGATGGGTGTGAGTGAGGACAGCGGGCACGACGCCGTGATCAGCACCCAGGGGGGGAAAAACAGCGTGGGTTGTGGTGGTCCCATCCTGCTGAGACAGGGCTGACCCCCCTGCCCCCCTTGAAGTGGGCATGGTGCTGGTCACTTGGGCCATCGGGTGTGGGTGCTGCCCACACGTGGGGGGCTGTACGGCCCTGGTCCCCCCAGCAGTGCTGGACCGCCCCGGTGCCCACGCGTGCCAAGGCTGATGCCCTCCCAGCACCGCCCTGTCCCGGGCTCCCCTGGCTCCCTGGGGCTCAGGGCTGGCTGAGAGCACCAGCACCCCCCCAGACAAGACCCTTGGGGGCTGCCAAGAGCGCGTGGAGAAGGGGATGATGAAAGGACACCCATATCCCTGGGGCTGGGGCATTGGGTGCCGCTGCCTGTCCTGCTGGGCAAGGCTCACGGCTGCTGTAAGACCCCAACAGCTCCAACAAGACCCCCGGCAGCAAATCCCCGACAGGGCTGACTTACCGGGGGCAGCCGTGGGCGTCCTCGCAGGCTCGGGGGTCGCGGGGGGCTCGGGGCAGCCCATGGCACGGCCGGGGGCTCAGCGCCGGGGGGCTCGGTGCCCGCCGCTGCCCGGGAGGGGCTGCGGGGAGCGGGGCGGCATCGCTGCCGTCACCGCGGCAACGGCGGTGACACACGAGCCTTCCCGAGTGACATCAGGGATGCGGAGGAGGGGGCCGGGGGCCGCAGGGCCACGCCGGGGGCAGATATTCCCGCTTCGGTTTCGCTGGTTAAAGCTGGAAGGTTTCGCGCAGGGAAAACAGACCCATCCCCGCCAGGGCAGCGCCTCGCCGGGATCGTGGCGGTGTTTCGAAGGAGTCGGCAGGGAAGGCGATGCTGGAGCCCATCGGCGGGTGAGCTCTGGAAGCATCCCGGTGATGGGACAGCCCGGGCACGGGAGGTCCCGCTCCCTCCTGCCCTTGGACTTCCGTTCTGTTCTGAACCCAACGAGATCAAGGAAACCAGTTATGACTCACTTTGACTTCCCCTTGGGTACCAGGAATGTGAATGGGGGGAGGCACCCCAAGGGGATGCACTGGGCTCCTCGTACCCAGCCACTTGCTCCTGCACATCATCCCCATGGAACCTGCCCTGCAATTCCCAGCACTTGGGGTCCAGCATGGCCGTGTCGTGGGAGCTGCAAAGGGATCTTGCCTGGAAACCGATCATGAGCTGAGAGGAATGTTTGCTGGGCACACACACAGAGTTTGGGACCAGCACACAAAACGCTTCACAGCAGACATTTTTCAGAGGGATTTGGCAGCACGTTTGTCCAGAGCTGGAGCTGAAGCTGGAGCTGGGCCATGTGGGGCTTCCACACCATCTGCAGCCACAGCCAGAGGCTGCCACTCCATCCCCTCCACTCCCAGGCTCCGTCAGACTGAGCCCGATGAGACAGAAGGAAATATTTTTAGGAGGATGAGAGTCTTGCACGAGGCTCTGTGCTGAGCAAGAGCAGTGCTGGGTTAGCCAGTGATGCAGCAGCTACAGCATCTCCAAAACCCAAACTTAACCAGCCCTCCTGGAGCAGCCCCAGGGGCATCGCTCAACACCCCCAGCAGACACCCTGCCGGGGGCTCCGGGGCATCCCTCCTCACACGAGGCTGGGACGAGAGAACCCAACACTTGGGGCTTTTATTTTTAGCCCAGCAAACTATAAATACAGCCCATGGTAACCCACGGGAATCTGAGTGACGGCTCTGCCCGGGAAGTGATGGCACAGGGGAAGGCCGGGGTGGCCAGAGCTGCACCACCAGCTCTCCAGTGGGAAAGGCATTGTCCCACTTCCAGACACCTGGGCTGGATGAAAACACTTCAGAACCACTTCTGGGATGGGCTGCACCAGGCACGGGGCTGCTGCAGTGGGAGCAGGGGGCTGGCAGGAGGAGGGGGCTGCTGCCTGCTTCCAGACAGGGAAAGGAGGGATGGGGAAGGTTCACTGGAGCCCGGAGCGCAGATTTCAGGGAGGATTGTGCCTCTTTCCTTTTTTTGGTGAGTGTTCCCGTGTGGGAGCAGGGGAGCGAGGCTCCGTCTGTGAGGGAAGCAGGAGTGTGGGGGTCCACGCAGAGACACCCCGTGATTCATCACAGGCAGCCTGGCAACCAGCTCCTGTGCAGGGCAAACCACAGATGGAGCAGGGACGCTGCCACGCCGATCCAACAGCACGGAAACACCGCGCTGGGCTCCTTTTAAGGATGATTTGGAAGGCTCTGAACTATTTCCCTTTTCTTGCACACTTCACAGAGGTGCTGTGCAGGGTGTGGGGCTCCAGCAGCCCACAGTGCCTGCATCACCCCGGCCACGTGGGAACAGTGAAAAACCTAATTCCACGAGCCAAGAAATCCAGAGAGGTGTCCTGAGCCCCTCTCTGGTCCTTGCACAGTGGGAAGGGGCCGAGGTGGGTGCATGGCTGGAGGCAGCATGGCCCCAAGGCTCTGCTGTTCCCAGGGCTGTCCTGCACAGCCGTGTCGAGGAGGAGCTCCAGAAATAATTCAGCCTAACTCCAGGTGCGTGGGAGCTGCTGTGGGCACGGGACTCCCGGGCACAGATTCCCTGTGGAGCAGCCCTTCCTCAGAGGACAAATAGATGTTCACTGCAACAGGGATGTGGTTTATGCCCGAGCTCTGGCTCATAAAAGCCAAGAAACCACATCATGCATAAGCGCTGCAAGTCTTCCATGAATAATTCTGTCTCGGGATGCACCGGCAGCCACACACACCTGCAGAGCCCCAGAGGCCCAGGCAGCCCCCAGCAGGGATCAGGAGGGAAGCCTCCGCAGACACTGCTCAGTGTTCACCCGCAGCCCTGGCATGGATCCACCCCCGGCTCCACACGTGCTGCTTCCCAGAGTGGGAGAGCTCATTATGCAACTGCTGATGGCATCGGCAACGAAACCTGTTGGAGCTGCAGCTCTTCCCTGTGACTGAGTGGGAAAGCAGCAGTCCTGCATCCTGGGCTGCAGGATCAGCTGCAGGACCCCACAATGCCGGGTTTGCATCCCACCTGCAGCCCAGCACTGAGATGTGCTGCTGGAGCTCAGCACCCAGAGCCACCAGGGACCCCTCGGGAGCCCCGGGCACTGCAGCTCTGAACTCAGGCCTTTCATTTGGGCACCAGTCCTCAGCCAGGCATCTGATCTGCCCCCCTGCATTTGAGAGCTGGTCACCTCTCCAGGTTTATTTTGGTCCAGCGGGGTCTGGTCCAGCACGTCTCAAGTTACCAGTGTCCCTCCCCCTGCTCCACCAGTGCCCGGATTCCTGGTGACACTGGATACACAGGGCCGGGCCTGCAGTCCCTTCTCAGGTCATGCTCACTGGCACTCGGGCCAAGCTCACACACGGACACCACAGCCCTGCCCATTTTCCACCACCAAACCACTGGAGTGACATCCAGTTCACAAGGGCAAGTCGTGCATTTGAAGTGAAAGCTTTCGAATAGCAAGGGAAAATAATTTCTCCATTAATTCTGCCCTAAACCCAATTACCCTCTAGCAAACCATCCCCTAGCTTCCAGAGCTGCTGCTTCCTTTGGCCAATTCCTCTTATAATAAAATCAATTCAAAAAAAAAAAAAAAAAAAAAAAAAAAAAAAAAAGAAAAGAAAAGAAAAGAAAAGAAAGGCATGACCAAGGCCAGAGGAAACAAAGGGATTGTCCCCAAGGGGATGGCAGCCTGGTCTGAGCATTCCAGGTGCAGGGACTCCCAAGGGCAGCATCTGCTGCTTCCTCGTTGTATGGGATCAGAATGGGTTGGGTTGGAAGGGATCTTAAAGATCATCCCATTCCACTCCCGGCCAAGGCCCAGGACACCTTCTACCATCCCAGGCCGCTCCAAGCCCCGTCCCAACCTGGCCTTGGACACTTCCAGGGATGGGGCAGCCACAGCTGCCTGGGGGAACCCCTGGAATCCTCTCCAGGCAGAGGCTGGAGGAGCTGATGGGTAATTGTACAATACTCTGCTCCTCTTCGCGGGTCAGTGTGACTGACCATTGATTCACGGGACAAGAGAGAGCTCAGGGAAGGAGAAAGGCCCACTGCTCTTGGAGGGGCTGGGAATGCCTCTTCCCACGCCGTTGGTGTCATCAAGGACGCCTCACTCGCCACCACCAAGCTGATTTTCACAGCCAAGTGCACCCAGTACCTGCCCTCCTCTCCCTCCATGGCAGGATTTCGGCTTCACTGGAGCTGCCACAGCCCCGCTCCTTATCCCTGCTGGAGAACTCCAGAGACATGTCCCTGCGCTGGACGTGCCCTTCCCAGGGAGAGCTGACAAACCCCACGCCAATTACAGCCCGTCCTGTCACTCAGAGAGCTGCACTTTTTAATTTCTAAGGTGTGGGTTTCTGCCCAGACCTGCTGTACCAGTTTAAGTTCAGAAGTACCATTATCTAATGATACACCTCAAGCTGCTGTAAGGTTTTGGTTTTTTGTTTTAATTTTAAATTAGTGGAGAGCAGGACCTTGGAATTGTCCTGCTGCCTACAGATCCGTGCATTACAGGAAATCTGGGTTAGGGTCACCAGACACCAAAAAACACCTGCATTTAACATCACCACATTGACCAGACTGCCCTGAGCAAGCAGCATTTTGATGTCTCATCCACTAATCCTCCACCTCTCATGGGATGCAATGAAAATGACTCTGAACTCCTCAGTTGGTGCAATCTGCGCTAAATAAACAGGCTGCTGGTGGTGCCTTGCTCTGATCGTGGCGCAAAAATGCTCATTAATAAAAAACCAAAAAAAACCCCAACCAAATGAACTCTAGAAATTCTCTCCCCTTTAGAGAAATAACCTCACACATTTACCCTCATCATCAGTTGCCTCCAAGGCAGCTGCAGACAAGGCCAAGGCTCGGAGCCTCTTCCCAGCTCAATCCCACATCGCCGCGGGCACCAAGGCAGCCCAAGGGGAATTTTGGTTACATCACGTGCAAGTTGCTGCACCCCACCAGCTGCTCCTTGCTGGAGCTGTTTTCCTTAATGAGGGCTCCCCTGTTGGGAAAGAAAAGGCTTCAATTTGTCAGTCAACAACTGTCAAGATAAATCCCTCCTCAACAGCGTTTGAACATCCTAGGGGATCACCAGATCTTCTTTCACAAAGCCCTTGCACTGAATCTCCCCAATCCAACTTTTCCTGAAAAACAGGGGAATAAACTCCAGGTGCAAAACCAGCTCCTGGACCAGGATTACCTGCACAAACTCTGTGGAAGTTTCTTGACCAGCACTCGAAATCTCCCACTTTCTGAGAAACAATTCCAGCAATCCACAGGCACAAGGAACACAGAAAAACGTGGATCCATAAATCTTTGCAGCTCCTGCAAATGACAGCTCAGAACACCTTGTAATAAATCAAAAAACTTTATTTTTATGATATATTATAAATGTACAACACACATAACATCAGTGTCTCGGTGTGTATGTGTGAGCAGGTTTAAGCTCAGCATTCATTCCAGCCTGGCCGTGGGTCCGACACCTCCACACAATAATTCCAGCCCGAACAGGTCTGGCTTTGCCAACACCTCCCCAATTTCCAGGAATACATTTCAGCAGACAACAGCAATTGCTTCAAATGATCACAAATTAGCAGCATTCCTTGCTTTTTGCCTGGAGGGTTTCTGTAGGGAGCAAATCCTGCTGGTTTTCCCACTTGGGGAGAGGTCAGTGACCCACAGGAGCGTGGCTGGAATGAATCCTGAATTCCACAGGCTCAGGGACTTCCGCCCTAGTTAAGCTTCAGAAAAGTAATGTTACACCTTAGGAAGAGCTGTGCATGCCACACACTGCTGGCAGTGCCAGGGCAGAGTTATCCTACGTGGTACCTAATTATTGGATACACAGGTGACATGGAGAAAACGTGAAGTCAGTACCTTGCAGTATCATTTCACTAGTGCTGCCTCGTGGGAAGTGCTGGATAGCAAATCACATTCGTGTACAGTTCATTAAGCCATGATAAAAATATGCAAATTAAAAGTCTCTCCAGGCCTCTGTTACCTGCTGCAAAAAAAACACTTGGGTTTGTGGGGCTTCGCTTAAAACGTGATCCAATTTCCTCCCTCTCCCCAGAGCACGATATAAAACTATACCCAAATTCAGTAAGAATTTAATGCATTTACATTTGTTGAAGTTCACATGCTGCAAACAGGATCTGCATTGAAGGTCTGCAAATCTAGGGCAAGAGGTCCCTAAAAAAACCCCTTTTGCTACACCCTGATGTGGGGATGGAGGCGAGAACAATCACCATGAGGGCACATTCACGTGGCCGTGGTTTCCTCTGCAGGGGTGGGCACTGCACCCGCTGCCCCAGCCGAGGCAGCGCAGACCCCTCCGAGGAGAGGCTGTCGCAGGGGGCAGGATCCAGGCAGCAGCCCGAGCCTCGCAGCTCCGGCACTCTCAGCCGCATGGAAACAGCAGCCGGTACTCTGCGAGTCAATAAAAATGTTATTTATTATTAAATGTAGAAAAGCAGGGCGGTTGCTTTGGATGAAACACTCGCTCTCCTGTGCGCAAGACTTTGGGAAAACTGCCCCTGGGGCAGAGGTGACAGGTGACCTCTGGGTCCCTCCCCCAGGCAGGACCAGCTGACAGTGCTACTGTACATTCATTTGGTGCAATGCTGATTTCAACAACTTCCAAAATATATTAAAAGATCCTCAGCCCATGAATGCCAATGCCTACAAAAAATAATTATAACAGTCCTAACTAAAAAAGGATTTCAATAACCACTGAAGTGTTGTTAGGATGTGAAGAACAATCTCCAAAAGACAAGTTTGGTTCCAGGAGAGTAAGGAAAGAACCGGGGGTCAAGGTTTGGGAGCTGCCTGTGACAGAGGCTGCGAGGAGCCAAGGGAAAGCCCCGAGCTGGAGCTCCTGGAGCTTGGGCACCTTCCCACAGGAGGAATGCACTGATGGCTGCTTTAGGAACCATGCAAGGCAATTTTCCATCTGTATGGGCATCAGAAATGTCCTTGAAACGGAGGAAAGACTAGCGAACCGGGAAGCAGCCTGGTGATCCCAAGCCACCACTTCCATGGAGTGATGCAGCAATCCTAAAGGAAGAGGGAATGGCAGATTCTTTGGACTGGACCAGGGACTAGGGTTTAGCAGGAGTTACACGAGCTCGGGCTCACAGGTCAGGACAATCAGGGTCCAAGCT
The DNA here is from genome assembly GCA_013396735.1 of Grallaria varia. Classification (NCBI taxonomy): domain Eukaryota; kingdom Metazoa; phylum Chordata; class Aves; order Passeriformes; family Formicariidae; genus Grallaria; species Grallaria varia. Next base: position 49,349 of record VWZG01004561.1, read on the forward strand.
GAAGTAGCCACTGGCCTTTTTTCCAAATACATCCCTTTAAATGTGTCCCCCCTAAAAAGAGTATAAATATGAAGCCCTGAGAACAAACTTCCATATAGTACATTTCTAGTAAAAATATCAGTGTTCTGATGACAAACTTGTAAGTTAGATATATTTAAATAAATAGCTGGTTGGCTTGCAAGAGTCCTGTCGTATCAAAAGGTACGAGATTGTCTCTGTCAATGGGGACTGTAAGGAACAGACACTATTAGTCATCTGTCACCCCAACTCCCTTCTGCTCTGTCTCTCAGGCTTCCAAATATCCCCCAGACCATGTTCTGACACACTTCACTATGACATGTCCCTGCCAGTTCAAACCTGAACGCCAGAGAGGCAAGGACAGGACCTGAGCCTGTAATCCCTCACCCCTGGGAGCAGCTGGTCCTCACAACACCTCCTGGTTTTATTTCACAGGAATCTATTCTCCCAAGTGTTTAGGGATCTCTCCCTGGCCCAAAGAGCAGATCCACCAGCCCTCCACCAGGGAACAGGACAGCTGATCACCAGGCAAGGCTCTTGCCACACACACTCCTCGTGCCTGGGCACCACACATTCCCACTCAGGAACGGGGATATTCCACTTTGGGGCAGCTTTCCTAAAAACTGGACTAATCCAAGCCTTTACAAGCACCAAGAACTCAACTCCTGCCTGCACTTCTGTGAAGCAGCAGCAATCCCACCCCTGGAATGGTGGGGACACCCAGCTCCTGCACTAATTCCACCCCAAACCCACTGACATCCTGGTCAGTTCCTTCCGTGTTCCTTTAACCTCAGGGTGGTTTTTGGTGTTTCAAACCAACTCCTGTGCCTTGCTGCAAACACCACCCCTCCTAAACTCTGCTCTCTCCCAGTTTTGGCCACTGCAAACTGAAGCTCTCCCAAGCCAAGCGGGGCTCTGTCCAATCCACTCCAAACAAGAGCACACTCTCCAAACACCTCAGTTGTCCAAGTGTTGAGCTCTACAACAACCAAACCCAGAAATAACCAAGGATTCCCAAGCGTTCTAAAGGTGCAGCATTCCTTTATCCCTGCAGTCTGAACTGCTGCTGCTGAACCTGGGCATTCTCACCTTCTCTTATATAAGAATACTTCGTTTTACTGATGCTTTTCCCCACGCTGTATAAGCAGCTCAGTGGCACTGAGGGCTCCTGGCTGATAAGGGAGGCAGCTCCGATCCCTTTTATCTCCCCGGAAGCTCCACAGCCACTCCACAGTCCAATCAAGTGCTGCTGAAATCAAACCCAAGCCATTCTTCGAGACTGTTCCTTAAGCCTGAACCTCTTCCTATCAAATTCAAACCACAAGGTAGTTTTTCCCAACTTTCCCTGCTAAAAACACTCATTAAAAGGAATAATAACCAGATTCCTGATTGGTAGAGGAGGACATGTGGCTCTAACATTAAGAGCTTCAAGTAAAACAGTCTTCTGGTATTATTACAGGCAAAAAGCTTCAGGATTAAGCAAAAAAATGGACTAAATAATCAAAACCTTTCATAACACCACAGCATTCAGTCACAAGTACTCATGAGTAGCTGTGCTGAGCTCACTGGGGGTGCAGGATCTGGTTCCTGGCTTGAGTTACAGGACAAGGTTATAATTTAATGTCATCTTGTCAGTCTATTCTTAGCAAGAGCCCACAAAAATGGTTTTACTGTCCAATTTGAACAGAAGAAGCATCTTGATAAAGCTTGGAATTTCTAAATGTAGAAGTAAATATTTCAGCAGCAAAGCTGTAAAGCTTAAGATGAAATTACAAATGAAAGAAAAAAAAATCCTGGGATAGTAAGTCAAGATAAAATCTCAGGCTGTTTTGATTTCCCCACCCTTCATATTAATTATGAGAAATTGGCAACTTCAATGCCTTGACTGCACAACAGCACATGCCAAGGTCAGGCCAAAACTTGTCGTAGGGTTTCAGGTTGCATCTTGTTGTATTTTTATTTCAAAAAACCCCCAACTGCACAGAAAAACCTCCCACACTTATGGAGGTGACTTGCGGAGCTGCTCAGGATTGACAGGACAATCCTGGGCTGTTTAAGGACTGGGCCTCCTCCTGGTTCCTCTGCACTTTGCAGAGGCAGGACTTGCCCATCCTGCCTTCCCTAAGGGGTTGTGAAGCACAAGACATGGCAGGGACGATGGCAGATGTCACTCATGTTTCACTAATTTGGAAATAAACCCTATTTTTTAGCAGACTGTTAAAAAATAACACTGCAGAGCCCAGAAAAAACAGCTGGATGTTCACAGCGAATTCTGCTCTGAAAAGCTCAGAATTCCTCTCTCAAACCTCAGGTCAGCCTTCTGGCAAAACAGGAAAGACCCAGTCTGACTTTCTTGTATGTTCATGGCAAAAATAATTATAAAGAAACCCCACTCCTAACTCAAAAATAACAATTTCAAGCGTGCTTTAAATATGTTAAACAAGATAAAAGCCTATGTGGTTCTGCTGCTTTACAGATCAACAACCCCCCCTGCACATCAGCTGCTTTTTTGTAAACAGAATAAAACCCCCACAACAAAAGTCCCTTTCCAAAACTGTGCACATAAAATTGGGAAAAAACCCACTATGTAACATATCCCTCCTTGCAATGGGATATGGCAGAGCACGAGCCCAGGACCTGCAGCCAGGTGGGAATTCAAGTCTTGCTGTGGTGAATTCTGTTAGGAAAGAGATGCTGCACCTTTGTGGCACCTGACAGAGAAGCTCCTGCAAGTACAAGCCCTGTGGGACTGCAACAACACTAACGCAGCAAATAAATAGGAAAAAGTAATGCTATTTATTAGAATTCCATCTCTGAATGATTCTGTTTGAATTAAACAAGTTTGGATAGAAATGTGCTTGCTCTCCCAGTATTTGGAGTTTTTAAAAGACATTTCCTAAGAATCAATTTTTTTTTTTAAAAGCAGTTCTGCAATTTGATCAAGACATGAATTAATACTGTGGAGATGATTAATATCCTATGCCAGTGGTCAGTGACCTTTTGTAAACACTAGCCAGGTCCCAGCACAGCTGGCTAGAAAACTACTGTCACAGGCCTTTTGAACAAGCACTATCATGGTTCTTTCCAACAATCAGGTTCTTAAGTGTTTTCACAAAACCTTTTCCTATTTGTTTTGTTTTATGTTTATGTACTTTAAGCCTAATACCTGAAAACATAAACAAGCCTTCAAACCCCTTCCACTAACACTAAATCCACAAGGCAACTCACTCCAGTTGGCCGTAACTACAAAAGCTCTCGGGAGAGAGACCCATGCCAGGCTCTCCCCGCTTCCCTCCCCTCCCCTCCCCTTCCAGCTGCCCCCTCCCCAGACTTCCATGGAGTGAGGGGCAGGAGGAAGTGGCACAGTGCACTGGAACTGCCCCCTACGTGCGATTCAGCGTCTGGAAGATTCGGGAGATCTGTAACATCACGGGCCCCGTCTCGGGGTCGTTCATCCACTGAGTGCTGTTCAAGGGGTTTTCAAGCATATCCTCGAAGGCTGCCAAGAGATGGGAATTGCAACAGTTAGTCCTTGTAATGTCTGGGATGTTTCAACAACAGCACAGTTGGAAACAGATGCAGCTCAAAGGCAGTGGGCACACAGGACCCCACAATGGTGGGATTACACCTGCACTCCAGGCTCCTGTGCTTTCCTCATTTCTCAGCATTAATTTTACTGCAGACAGTGATTAAATACTCAGCCTGGATTACAGTCCATCCCACAAAACCCCAAGGACATGGGGTTGAAGAGCTAAAGCCTTAACAAATGTCCCCAGGGACTTGTCTCCAGGAACATGCCATGCAATCCATCCATTTGTGAATGCCCATCTGCTGCCAACGCTCCTACAGAACACTCTCCTGCAGCTCCACTCCTCTGATCCAAGGTTTTTCCGCATCCCAGCCTGCAATCCTTGCACCAGTATTCCTTTTTTCCCTGGTGCTTAACCACCATCACACCTTGCCTGTTCCCTGTGCTGCCCTGTGGCTCCTCTGGAGAGGAAACCAAGCCAGCAAAAGCAGCAGAAACGCCAAAGGCTACACAGAGCCAGCACAAGTGAAGCCACTTAAGCCCTCAAACCTCAGAGTTCCAGCTTTTCCAGAGGCCCTGGAGCCCCAAGGGAAGCAGCAACTTATTCCTCCTTCCTGCTGTCTGGAGAGCAGAGGATGTCAGGGAGGCAGCCAGAGGGGAAAGGCTGGCTGTGCAGGAAAATTACCTTTATTTCTTTAAGAGCATTTTTTTCTTTCTGTCTTTACAAGCTGTTTGCTTTTTTTTTTTTTTGCTGTTTAGTTTTAGTTTTTTTTCACTCTGCTCCTCGTGTTGAAGGAACCAGGCAGCTACAAGAGCCAAGCTGCAAGTCTGGCAGAAAAACGGGCCAGGCACTAATTTGTAAGCCTTTTGAGAGACACTGAGCTGGACTCCTGGCCATTTGGAGCCAGTCATTACAGAAGAGGACAAAAAAAGCAGCTGCACAGTCACCAAAATGTCAGTGTTGTAAGAGTCTGGCACCAAGGTCAGTGCTCATTCTCCCAGGAGTGTCAGTGTACAAAGCTCAGCTGCCATCAGTGGGAGCTGGAAGGGCCCAGCACCTCTGAAAGGCTCAGCATTAATACCTTGCTCAAGGTCATGCAGCATTGCCTCCAGAAAAGCCCAAAATAAAATGCACATCTCACCTTTCACCACTTGAACTACAGTCTTTTACACAGACCCAAAAGCTTAAAACTAAATATTTATCAATATTCTGTAAGAAGCTTGTTAAATGCAAAACCTCATTATTAAAATCTGTGACAAAAGCAATTTGCAGATGTATCATTAGGAATATATTCTCTGATGTTCATCCACACTCCTGTAATGGCATTTCATTTTCTATTTATACTCTGAGCTGCAGTGTGGAACCCTGGTTGGAAACCAAGAGACCATTTGTTCAGAAATCAAGAGTGGGAAGGTTCTGCTCTTGCATTATTTAAAGGCTTGCAAACTCTCCTAATCACGCCTAAAGTAGTATTTTTAAGAGCTCCCTTGAATGAGCTGTGCATACAGCCCTTGTTTAAAAGCATTGCCTCAGATAAATTTTGAAGGCAAAGAATAAAGGGAAAACTTTCTATAAATGCCCAGGCCAGTCATTGCTCTGTACTGTCACGGAGAGCAATTCCTCCCAGATTTGGGGCTCTGTCCTGGCTGGGCACACATTGTGCTCCCAGCCTTTATGACCATGAGCACACAGCCTTTACCCCAAAGCTGAAACCCAGGCCAGGAAAGTGTGTTTGCACATTTTATCTGAATTTTGACAGGCAAAGCCTCAGCTCAGCCCTCTTGTTTGGATACTTTTGCACAAGTTATCTTCTGTCTCAGTGGCCAGGCCTCGCTCCCGGGGAACTGCACGGCACAACACAGCCTTGTTTTTCTGGGAAAGAATCACAGGTCGAGACAGACATTCCTGATTTTTCCCCTCATGGCCAAAGGGAGCGCACAAAAGGTCTCCTAAATCCACAAAAGCATTGCAGCCAGCTCAGCAAGTGTAATCCTGGAGAATGAGGAACATTTCTGGGACAGTCCCAAGGGCTGGGGTTAGCAGAGCTGCAGGATGAAGCAAACACCATGGCTGGAAGTGAGGAACAGGGCCCAGAGCTGCACCAACCCCCAAAGGGGGCTCTCATCATCCACCCTCTGCTTTTATTTGCTATTAAACACATGGATGTGCCTCAGGAACCCAGGCAACACTTACCTAGTAGAGTTTTAGGGTTGGTTAGCCCTAACTGTACCACTGGGTTTTCTAAGATGGCTTGGAAGAGAGGGCTGTTGGTGTCAATGCCCTTGTCTAGGTCCTCTGGAGAAGGTTTTCTGTCTCCCAGCAGCCACTCACACTGAAAGAAATCACCAGGCACAAGAGACTTCATTAGAATCAAAGTGGCTCAACTCAAAAGTTTTGCCAATGTGGCAGTTTAAAAATACTTTTGCCTCCCACGGTGAAAGGCTGAGCTGCACAATTCTTTTCCCACCAGTTCACTACCCATTTGTACCCTCCAGCCCAGTATCCTCTCTCCAGCAGTAGCCAGCACTTGACACTTAGGAGAAGATTCCTTGGCTGTCAGCTGTGTCCACATAATTTTCCTTAACACATCACCCACTAGCAGGGGACTAATCAATCCTGGAAAACCTTAATATTTTTTGATTCCAGAAATTGTGGAAGCATTGCTGCCAAAAGGTAATTTACACATGGCACGGCCTGAATCTCCGCTGGACCATTTATTCCTGTCCTTTAATTAGTTATTAATTAGTGAGAATACCTTTTCCTTTCTCCAGAAAGCACTATCTCTTTTGCAGACGGTGGTGAGGGAGTTTCTTAAAAGCCTTTAGAAAGGCCCCACGTGCTGTACTGGCCAGATCAGCCTTGACCCTGAGCTCCTCTGAGAAGTCCAAACCCTCTGTATTCCAGTTGTGTATCCAATTTGAAAGAGGCACATGGAATCTCCAGGAACAGTTGGCTTTATGACAGAGCCAAACATCACCCAGCTCAGTGATGAGAAGAAGCAGCTGAACAGACTCTTAGAGGAACAGGGAATGGGAACATTTTACTCACGGCTGCGTTTTGCTGGTTGTTGTTTACTCTGAGTGCATCCACCACCTCCTTCTCATCAAATCCCATCTCCATCAGGGCAATGACAGCCTGGAATTATACAGTTTAATTAGTGTGACATGGAAAGCAGAAATGAGAGCAATCGTAACCTTTCACCTTCTGTCCAGGAGGTTTTTGTGGGGTAACAATCCCACATTTTTTCCATTTGTAGACAACTCAGTAATTTTATCCAAAAAGTTTTCAACTATCCTGTATCAAAAGTGTCTTTATTATGGAAGAAAACTAAATCTTAAGAGTGAAGGTAGTTCCTGTCCTCAGCACTGAAAGCTGAATGCAAGGCAAAGGGCAAGTGTACCTGGGGTGGAAAGGAGCAGCACAGGACAAGCACAAACACCTTATTTTGGAACTCTTCTCCTGTCACAAAGCTTTTGCTCACATTAAATCAACCTTTGTGCACATTTGTGGTTCTACTCACTCCATTTCATTTCACTTCTGGATTTACTACATTGCTGGGGAGTGTGAAGTATTTAGACAAGAATGTTTCATTGTTCAGAAATCATACCCAGGCCATCAAATGCATTTGCAGCTCTTAACCCAAATCTCAAGAGCAGCCAGTGGTGAAACCCAAGTGCCAGATGTCAAAGAGCCCCTCCTGGTGAACTCCCAGTGTGAGAGCAGCACATTGTCACTGCAGCCAGGGCAACTTCTGCCTTTGCTGCAAAACTTCAACCTGCTGGTGATACTTTTCCTTGCCCTCTAAATATAATAATGGTCTTCTGTCCTTTTCAGAGAATCCCAGAATGGTTTGGGTTAGAAGAAACCTTAGAGGTCATCTCATTCCAACCCCCTGCCATGGGCAAGGACACCTTCCACTCGTCCAGGTTCCTCAGAGCCCCATCCAGCCTGGCCTGCTCTGCAGCCAAAGGACCTATTCCCGTCTGCCACCCTTCCCTCCTAGAGAGCAGCCAAAAGAGCAGTGCCAGGAGTCTCACTTCAGTGAGTTTTCAGGTGCAGAAGTAATAGTGTCACTCATTTAGATCCTGCTGTCCCAGACAGCAATGCATTCCCGAGGTAACATCCTTCCCACTCTGAATATTCTGCGATTGGAAGTATCCCTGAATTTAAACACTCCCTAAAGACTCCCACTGAAATAGAGCCAAGGCAGCACAACCCCCACGTCCCAAATGCTCCATTTCATTTACCCCCCAGCCATTTCTCTGGATTCCCTGGGGCCTGCAGTCCCTCCCAGCCCCGACGGACACACATCACGTACCCGCGGGTCCGGACGGAACTCTCTTTTCCTCCGGATCTTCTTGAATATTTCCGTCAGCTCATCCTTGGCCTCTTCCCCACCCTCTTCTGAACTGGGACCTGCAGCTGCCTCAGCAGAGGAGGCACCACCTTCAGCTGTGGCTTCTGCAGGAGTCTGACCTGGCAGGGGAGCATCCACTGAAGGGTCATCTGCATGTTCTATCAACCACTCCATGGCCTGGGTCACTGACATGCTGGAAAACAAACGGGAACACTGGGATGAGGAACCCTCCAGAGGTACAGCAGGGCTCCATAGACATTTATCCCCCTGGCGTATTGACTTGCAGGTTAATTGGTACCTGAAAGGTCTTAAATAATGTTTTGGAGCAGATCTTGGAGCACCCCAATCTTCTCTGCAGCCAAGAAAACAGAGGAACCAAGTGCAGCATGGACAGCTGCAACCCCCAGTTTAAAAGGCATTTTTGAGGGAGTCACCTCACCCTGCACAACATCTGCTGTGTTTCACAACAGACAAACACTGGCTCATTGCAACTGTCCACAAAACTGCCCACAAAGCATGTTCCAAATCTACATGGAAACACATCTCAGATGGGAAGAGCTTTGGTGCTTATGGAGATATCTCCCAGACACCCACCCTGTGACCAAGTGGGGCCATTAACACAAGAAAAAAGGTGAAAAACATTATAAGTGCACAGTGTGCCTTGAGCCAGAGCAAAACTCAACAGGGACAACTGCACTTGGAAATGTCCCACTGGGAAATGCCTCCACTGTGACTTCCAAAGAGACCTGTTGTCCCTCAGTGACACAGTCACTTGCTGTGCAGTGTGACTGCTCCAGCTGAGGGATACCAAACTCAGATTTCCCCAACAGATATACAGGAAAAAGCAAGGACAGGTGAACATGCAACTTCATGTGACACAGAGATTATTCCATGTTCATGGAAGGGAAAACCTTTGCCTCTTTGGCTTTTCAGGTACACCATGAAAGCTGGAGGACAGCAGGAGAAAGCCTTCCTGAGACACTAGAAAAGGGGGGCTGGAATACGTTGTGGACCCTCTCTCATTAAAATTTTCAAGCGTGGCCTAACAAACCCCTCTCAGGAGTGAGGCAGTACAGTCTGATTGTTCTCAGGGAAGGAGAAGAACTCCATTCCCTCCTATTTTCCCGCAGTTGCTATCTGGACTTCACAGTATTCCTGGAATGTTTTTAAAGACTAGCACAGAGCATACTTCTACAGCTGAAAGACCAACGTGGATGGACTAAGTTTGCTTTTTCCTCCGTCAAATCTGACTTGTAAAGCAGAAGAGAACATGAGTTTAATACTTGGGAACAGTGGCAGCCTGGCAGCCGTGTGACCCCCAGACCAACGCAGCACTGCTTCCCTTCCCTGTGCCACCTGCACTCTGCCTGAGGCAGCACTGTTCCCTGAGTCAATGCTTTTTCCAACCTAAATTTAGGTGACCCATATAAGGAAACTTCAGGAAAAATGCAGATTTTTTTTTAAATTTTTTTTTAAAGCATCTGCAGTGCTTTACTTACTGATTTAAGCGGAGGGCTTTGACAGCTCTGCTCTCTGGGAAGCCCATCTCTGTGAGCTGTCGCAGAGCGATTTCATCCACTCTGTCCTCCTCGTCCTCATCCAGCATGGCTACACACACACAAACACAACAATGGTCAAACCGGCTTCGAGCTGGAATAAAGCCCTGTGTCAGTGTAATGGCCTGTGTTAAGTTCAACCCTCATTCTCTCCTCCATCCCTTCTTTTGTTCCTGCCCCCAGTTTGCCACCTCATCGTTTAATTTGCTGCTCTCAGCTCGGGCTGGCTCAGAGAGATTCTTCCAGGACAAAGACTTTGTCCAGATGTGTTCAAAGATCTCAAACAAAAGGCAGTTGGCTCACACATGACCATGGGATTTCCACCTAATTAAACAGATGGGGTTCATTGAAGACCTATTAATTATTTATTACCAATTAAGTTGGATCTGGTTGTAGCAGATCTCAAGGATGAGCATTTCTGACCACCTGAATCAAGAGCCACAGTTTCTCCTCATTCTACTACCTCCTTGTGCATTTTCAACTATTTTTTTACCAGCCCTACTAACAAGTTTTAAATGGAACTTCTCATCCACCCGAAAGGGACCTTATAAACCCACAAGTTTCGGATGATCCACATCCATCAGGTGAAAATTTTGCCACAAAGTTTGCAGCAGCTTTGCTGCGACATCAGGGCCTGAACTTCCCTCTGAACCCACTCCTGTGCCCTGGAAGCCAATTTCCAGGATTGAACCAGTAACCTAAAGATCTGTTCATACCATTTGCCTTCTTAAATAGTTCCACTGCATCTGGGTTCAGTGCTAACAATTTCTGCGCAACTTCTATGAGGGACACCAAGATCTTCCGGAGCTCAGTCTGGAACTGCAAGAAAGGAAACTGTCAAACATTTAGACAGGGAGTTACCAGACACCCCTGACCTTAATGCACCTATTGCTATATCACAGCAGCAGGCTGGCCCTTTGCACAGAAAGTTGCTTTATTAGGGCTTCATTGTCATTGTTTAGTCTCTCAAGAAGTCTGGGTCCTTCCTGTGAAGTGCTACATGGAAGTGAAACCTCCTGGGCAGAAAGGTCTTTGTATTTCCACTCCATGGGCAGTGGTCAAGGAAGAGAAAAAACCCACTGCAAACACCTCAACTATTTAAGCCTGAAGAAATAAACCCCCCTAACTTCACATTTGCAAGATCTTGAATATGTTCTGAGGCTTTTCCATGAGAAAAACACTTAAAACAATAAAATATAGGAATAATAAAATCCTAAAATCAAAATATAAAAAACATAACATCATTCTATGGTCGTATATAATATTTTAGAACAGTGTTTTACTATCACTAAATAGCACAAGCTGTGTTTAAATCTCAATTTATTTATTTTAATATATACTCGAATGTTTCTTATACAGAAAGGGGAACTGTATTTATGAGTAAAAGGGAAGGTTGCAGAGGGTAAGAGGCTGTTTGGGTGCCAGAGGGAGGCACGGGGGGGCAGTACTTACATCCCTCATGCTGTGATGGGCCACGGAGCGGTCGGCGCTGCGGGAGGGCAGGTTGGCAGTGGCTTTGAGGATGGCATCCTTGTCAGGAGCCTTCTGCTCCTGCTTCCTCTGCAGGGAGGCAAACAGGAGCAGGTTTCATAACCCATTAGCCACAGCACAGAGAACACAGCAGTTCCAGACCATTCATCAGGGCATCAAGCAGCGCTCTGGAACTTCAATACCAGGGATTAACAGCACCAGTGTCATTCTGCAGCTACAGAGCTCAGCTGGGCCTCTTGGCTGCCCCACTTTCAGGCCTTACACCTATTTCTGTTCTCTGGACAGGCAGGGAAACTCCAGCACGAAGAGGGTGATGTATCACCGAGGTCTCAGTGCCCAGCACCATATTCTGCTCCCCAGGAGCTGCTCACAGCTCAGTTCATTAAGAGCTGCACCAGTGCTGGGCACAGGAAACACTTCCCTGCTTATCCCTGGGAATGCTGCACTGCCTGCCAGGATCATGCAGGGAATTTGCAGTACAAAACATAGCAGGGTACAGACTATAAATATTCCCAAGTCCTGGAACTGGTGCTCCTACAGTGACATTCTGCACAGCAAGACCATACTGAGGAGAGAGATGTACACAAATCCTGTAGGAAGGAATGCACTGACACCCCAGTCCCTGCAGGAAGGGATGCACAGACACACCATCAATAAAGCTTGACCAAAATGGTCAAGCTGAGAAGTGTTTCAGACTCACCTTCTCCTCTGCAGACACATCTGTCATTTTGGGGAGTGGAGGTGGAGCACGTTTCTTGACCAAAAGCAACACATCTGCAAAGAGAATGACACTGCAATACATCAGAAAATATGTGGGAACAGTTCCTATAAGATATTTCGAAAACTCAGTTGTTCCTGGAGATGAATTTTGTATTAATCCCACTGTGGCATCAGACCTTTTTCACACTTTAAAACCTGGATGACTTCGCACAATTCCTTAGTGCACAGAGAATTCAAAACTTGGTCCAGGATTAGTTACACTTTGTGTAACACTTTGTGTAACTGATTTCTTCTCCTCACACAACACCTTTAAAGAAAGGGTATTAGAGGTTCCAGATGTCTCCTACATAATTAGCACAGCAATAGGCTCATGATAATAAGAAAAAAATCCGCACTGCCAGTGCTTGCACTGAGAAGGAAGCAGCAGAGACAGGCACAGATGGTTTTGGTCTGAGCTGGGGGCTTCCAACAGCATCAGGGCAAGCTCCAAGAACTTGCAGCATCAGGCTGCAGCTCCCATTTGAGTGTGAAAGGCAGGAGTGATTCACATCCTACAGGCGAGGAGCAGCCCTGGCAGCCCACCGGGGCAAGGCTTGAGGGCAAGCAAGTCTTCAATCTCACATCACGTGGCACAAGATCTCTGTGGACTTTTCAGACTAATATTCTCCATTTGAAGGCAGCCTTTTTGTAGAGATTATGTGATGTTTTATGCATTTGTAGCACCTCAGTTACTGCCACGGACATTGTAAGGGAGGAGATGCAGCCCCAGCTGAGAGCCCAGACCAGGCTGTGCAGTCCTTTGGCCAGGACTGACTGACAGGCAGGTTTTAGTCCACTGCCCCAAGCAGGTACAAAGCAAACAAACCACGCTTTGCCCAACAGGTTCCCTGGTCTGGTTCAGCACGGAACAGCCAAGAGCAGCAGCTGGTGAGGGCTGGGAACCCTCCTTGGGCAGCTGGTCAGACGTGAGAGGAGCCCCGTGCAGGCAGCCCAGGGCACTCAGCTGTCACTGGGAGCCCTGTCCCTGCCAGGCAGGAGCAGGGAGGGCACAGCACACACTGCAGAGGGAAAAGGAGTGGAGGGGCAGTCACCTGACAGCTCGCTGAGACAGCTCGTGCTGCTTGGCTGTGCAAACTGCAATCCAACACTCTGCAGGAGCCAGCACTTGCCTGGAAATAACACTCCCCTCAGCAGGAACAGTCCCTGTCTTTGCCCAGGATGGCACTTCCCAGCTCCTGGCAGTGACAGGTGACACTGCCTTGGAAGCGAAACCATGGCAGCAGTTCCCAGGAAAAAGCAGGAACTCTGCTCCTGCAGAGTTTGTGGTTCAGACACTATTTCAGTCCTGCACCTTTCTGCACCACTGCCCTGACCTCCAGAAGGGGCCACTACCTCAAGCTGTCTGGTAAAAACTGGCTCCAGCTCTCATCTTTAGGTCTTTTGTTTCCCATTTAAAGTCCAGGAGCAAACACACCCCCCACAAACTCCACTGCACTCAGGGAGACCACAGTGTAATGGATTTTGACCTGTTTGCAGAGGACAGTGAGATCTAAACTTCACTCAGAACCCCGTCCTGCTTCACCTGCACACTTCAGGACACCCACCAAAGTGGTTCTTGAAATACCCAGCCATGGGAACTATCCTTGAATAATTCTGAAGGATAAATGCTGCCCCGGAGGTTAAAAAAATTATTTTAAAAAGAAGATAAAATAATATGTTTAACTTATTGACTTAATGTCTACTCTTAATTCCTTTTCACTCTTACAGGTAAGAGTGAAGAAATGAAAACTGCTTAAGGTGCTTTCTCCAAGGGGATAAAAACAGTCTTTATTTCTCTTTGTTTTCTGTCACCTTATTTAGCTTCCTAGGTCAAAGCAGAGAGCAGATATTAAAAATGTTCCTGTTTGGAACTTGCCAAATGGAACACAACCTCCTCCTTCCAGACCGACACGATTAAAAACCAGACAATCTTACCTCTGTCTTGAATATTTTCCTCCAGCACTGTTTTTGTGTCTGTCAGCACCTTCTCAGAAGTAGCATGGATCAACTTGTGATGTGTCACAGTTTTGGGATCCTCCAAGCTCCCAGGTACACACTGCAGAGGACAACAAATACTGAAGATTAGAGGACAGAAATCAGGTACACAATCCTGCACCTGGCACTCAAGATTCCCCACATACAAACTGGGCATCATTTCCTGGCTTCTTAACAGCTTAAGCCAGAGGCCAGTGCCCAGAATGTGTCTTAGTAAAGAAACTGAGGTTTGATTTGTGCCTGTGTGAGTGGATTAAGACTTTGTCCCTACAGAACACCTCTGCCACACTGAACTCCAAGCGCTTGAGCCTATACTCAGGCCTTGGAGATTGGGAGCAAAGCAAGGATGTTGCAGGACCCACAGCTTGGTTAACTCTGCACTGAGCTCCATCACTCCCAGTGAGCAGCAATTAGGATCACAAACCAAGAATGCAAACCCACAATGAGCAGCCAGTGTTTTACAGGAGGCAAGGTCGTAATGATGCAGCGTGTGCAGTGTGTTCTCGTTTGCAGTGTCAAAACAGGAGAGACTCCCTGCTTCATCTGATAATTGTTATTTACACCCGCTGCCAGAGTAAACAAGGCACTGCCAGCAGTGATTTGAGTTTCTTTGACCTTAACTGGGCAGTTTCTGTACTTTGTTTCTGGCTGAAATAAACAGATTTGGCTGCTGGAGCCCTAACCTTGGTGACATTCACAGCTCTTCTTCCCAACCCCAAATAATCAGCATACAGTTGATATTTCATATATGAATGCTGTGCCCAATTCCTTATTGCAATTCTAAGCTGTACGCCAATGATTCACTAGGAAATCAAGTTCATGTCCTGAAAAAGGGGTGCACACACAGGCCTTGAACTGCCTCCCCCTCACACCAGAGTGGTTCCAGATCCACACCGAGAGATTCCAGGAACATTACATTACATCAGTGCATCTAGAGGCTTCTAATTTGTTGGAGTGGAAAAAGAAAGCAAAGTGGTTGCAATTTCAGAAAGGCAAAATTAAAAATAACAACCTCCCAAACCCAAGAAATTGCTGCTGCTGTTCTCCCCACAAACCAGGACACTCAATACTGACCTCACCTGCTCTGCACTGAAAACAGCTTTTAATGACACTTCTGAGTGTTCCTACCAAGCCCCTTTCCCCATGTTTGCCAAAGAACATGTTCAGCCTTTGTGTGACAGAGCCATTCCCAGAAATCCCACTGAAATCAGCCCTTATTTTGATGGAGAATCTAGTCCTGCTCATCCTCAGGCTCCTTCAAAGGAACCTTTTTAGTCCATCATCACCTCTTGTGCTGACTGCAACTGATGGAAAACTCTGTGCTTTTTCCAAACAAAACACACTTGTTTTCATCAGGGTCCAGTTCCTCACCTGAACCTGAGTCCAGTTCTGATCCCTCACTGAGATGGAGGGGGAATGTCTGAGTCCTGCTTTGTCTAACCGGAGCTTCTTAGGAATTAACAGCTGAACCAAGGCCAAAGAACACATTAACAGCTGGGAGAAGTGTAATGGATCTGATAAGGTGCCCAAAATGCCTAAGAATACATCAGTGGCACATCTCCTCTGCCAAGAGGCTCCTGTCCCAGCTCCTGAGAGTCAGAGCCCAAAAGGGGAGCTGGGAGGTGTGTTTGGGATGGGACACACAGACCTATCACCCCTTTTCTCCCCAGCACATGTAAAGGGGGCAATCACAATATTATACTGCCCACAGAATAAATGTGGGTAATAATTAAACATTAAACTAATAAGGTAAATCTTGAGTGAAAAAACTTAAAAGTTCTGTGAGCACCAATTCTTATTTTCTGCTCCTCCAACCACTTTATTAACAGCTGCAGAGAACAAAAAGGCATATTTGGGCACTACATGTGTCCAAGAGGCTGCTGAGTGAAACACTTGGCTTATCTTCACTTTTTAACATGCCCTGGAAATAGAAAAGCCAGCAGAACAGGCAGTGCCTCTACAAGCTCTCAACAGTCCTTTTTAGTTCTGGAGTTCACTGCAGGTTCTGCCAGGCAGGTGAGAAACCTTTGTTACAGGTGCCTGAGCAACCGCTGAAATCATAAACCAAACACTATTTGCAAAACTTGGAATCCTGAGAAACCACAAGGCTTTGTTTGTTTGTAAATAAGAAAAAGCTGCTTTTTTTTTGTTTGTCTTTAATAACAGAAATATTGAAAATAGCATGGACACTCCCTACTACTAAACTTGGGTGGCTTGAACCATCTGTTTAACACACACAACTGTGGTGTTACAGGTGAGAGAGAAAAAAGTGGGAGGGTCTTTTTTCCTTTAACTTACAAAAAAAACCCCAAACATAAAATTTAGGGGAAATTAAGAGTGGCATTTCAGAGGTCAGCAAGCATTGGAATGTTAATGGAGGGAAAACTGGCCCCTTTCCTAGTTCAAACCTGTTACAAATATCTCCCTCTGCTTCCTGAAAGAATGATTCCAAATATTTTAGAGAACATAATCATCAGCATCTTACAAGAAGTGGCTGCATAAGTTCTCTCAAGGTGCTATCAAGATTCAGTGCCACATACCCATCATCAGGAGCCATGATTTTTTCATGCCTATTTTTCCCCTCCATAAAACTATCTATTATCCATAATGGTTATGCAAATCCACCCCAGGAGCACAAAGCAGCAGAGAGAATGAAATCAAATATCACACCGAGTTATCAATTGTCGTCTGCCTCGACTTGCCGGGCAAGGCAAGCTTCTATTAATTAAGCTTCCTGATAATGAAAGGCCTTTCAGCTCTGCACATGTGCATGTCAGCACCATCCCACCCTGCTCTGGCAGGTTTTGCACCATTCTGCTTAAAGCTCTCGGCTGGAGGGGCACAAGAGGGGAGCACGAGGGTCCTTCCACAGTGTGGGGGGCTCCGAACCCACAGCTTTCTCACAAGATCATGGACTCACAGACTGGTTTGGGTTGGAAGGACCTTCAAGATCAACCAATTCCACCTCCTACCATGGGACACCTTCCACTAGCCCAGGTTGCTCCAAGCCCTGTCCACCCTGGCCTTGGACACTCCCAGGGCTGGGGCAGCCACAGCTTCTCTGGGCAACCCGTGCCAGGGCCTCCCCACCCTCACAGGGAACGATTCCTTCCTAATATCCCATCTAACCCTACCCTGTCACTTTGAAGCCATTGTCCCTTGTCCTGGCACTCCAGGCCCTTGTAAATTGTCTCTCTCCACCTTTCCTGTTGGCTCCTTCAGGCACTGGAAGGCCACAATTAGGTCACCATGAAGCTTCCCTTCTCCAGGCTGAACAATCCCAATTCTCTCAGCCTTTCCTTGTAGAAGAGCTGCTCCATCCTTTTGATTGTCCTGGTGCCTCCTGTGTCCTTCCTGTGCTGGAGGCAGCTCTGCAGGTGGGTGTCACCTCAGCAGAGCAGAGGGGCAGAATCCCCCCTCACCTTCTCATCCCTAAATCCAAAAGCACTCGCACAAGGACTGTGAGATGGGGAAACCAGTGTGTGCTGTGACCTGTGGTTTCCAGGGATTTGAGCTGAAAGGAAACAGCCAAGGCAGAGGTCACCAGGGCTGCTGGGCACCCTTACTTCATCCAGAAGACAAAACCTTTAACCTTTCAAATGGGAGTTACGTATTACAGGGAACTTCCATTGCACCTGTGTTATGTGGGGAAAAAAAAAGGCTTTGCAAGACTCTGAAGATGAAAAAAACCTACTTTTGAATGTGAATTAGAAAATTGTGCTCTCAGAGGTGGGAGCTGAGGTTCCAGTTTCTGCCACTCCAAAGTTTCACGTCCCTCAGGAGGAATTCCAGCAGGATTCAGGATCCAGGGCTGCAGCTGCCAGAGCCGTGCTGGCTCCTGACTCCAGGGCAGTCCTGGCCATGAGTCCCAAACTCACACGCTGCTGTTGTCAATCAGGGCAGTAAAAGAGTCGTGGCAGAGCTTCCAGAGCCAGAGTCCTGGTTCTAACACTGACCACCCCAAAGAGCACTGGTGGGTGGGCAGGGGGGCACAGGGAGCCCCCCTTCTCCTGCTCGGCTTCCACAGGCTCTGCCTCTGCTGCTGGCACGTCTCCTCTTCCACACAGTGAGGAGCAATCGACCCTTTGCCCACTTCCACCGCAGAGAGAGAGCATTAGAAGAGCTTTTGATCTCCCCAAAACACACTTCAGTCGCTCCTGTGCCAGCACAGGGTGAGGCTGCACCGAGATTTTTACCAAACAGGTCATTTCTCCTCCACGGTCCCCACTTTCCTCCTTTGTTCTCACACAGAAACGAGCCGGGCTGTACCTCCTGAGGGGGAATCATCGGGACCAGCTCCCAGCTCACCCCACCGGCTCTCTGGGATCTCTGACCCCGCTGCAAAACACACGCCCAACTCCAACAAAAGGCTGCAGAGGGATTTCCGCCCAAATCCTCCTTTCCCGACACACAAAACTCTCCAAACGGGCTGTTTTCTTTCCATATGGAAGAATTTCACATAACTTGGGGCGAGGGGAAGCCGACACAGCAAACCAGAACACGAAACCACCTGTTTGCTTAAACTTCTTCCCCCCGTCCCCCGCCCTTTTTAAAGTCATTTACAGGGCACTGGAAAAATCAGCTTTCTTCACACGAGACCTTCAGTCATTTCCAGCCATTCCCTCGATTCCAGATTTCCAGCCCTTCTCCCAGTCCCTGATTTCCAGCCTTCCCCTCGATCCCAGATTCCCAGCCCCTCTCCCGATCCCACATTCCCCCTTTCCCTCCGCCCCCTCCCTGGGTGCCCCCCGGCCCTTACGTGCTTCAGGCACCGCTCCTTGAGCTTCTCCACCGTGGTGTCCTCGGGCACCTCCTCGAGCCACTCGGCGCCCTCCATGGTGCACACATGGACCCTCAGCACCTTCCCCGCGAAGATCTTCTCCTCCTGCACGAACATCTCCGCCGGTGCCGCCGCTCCGGGCCCGGACGGCGCCTCAACGGGCCCGCCGCAGCCGCCGCCCGCCCATGCAGGTGCCCGGGGGCGCGGGGGAGGCGGTGGCGGCGGCCGGGCTGTCCCCGCCGCTGTCTGTCCCCGCCGCTGCCTGTCCTCGCAGTCTGTCTGTCCCCGCCGGTGTCACCGCCCGGGCCCCGCCGCCCCTCAGGGGACACGGCGCCGGCCGGAAGCGGAAGTGCCGCCGCGCGCGGGGCATGCCGGGAGCTGTGGTCCCGCCACCGCCCCGGGGAGGGCCGGGGGGGGAGAACCCGCCGGCACCGCGCTCACTGCGCTTAATTAACCCTTAATGAGCGCTTAATAACATCTGAGAACCTTCAGCGGCGTTTAGTGACACTTAACGTCGTTCAGTGGCCTCGGCGAAGGCGCGGACGCCCCGGCGCGTTGTGGGGACGGCGCCGCCCCGGGGCCTGCCGGGAGTTGTAGTTGGAGCCCCTGAGGGGGCTCGGGGTGGGTCTCTGCGGCCTCCCGGGAGATCGGGGGGCTGTGTGGGCACCGAGGGGCCCTGTGGGCACCGGGGGAACCGGGAGGAGCCTGCGGAGGGCACCGGGCAATTACCCGGCCGCCGTCAGAGGGGCCCCGCGAGCCGCCGCTTCCCGCGGGATTCCATCCCCCTGATTTATTATTACACTCTTCCCCCCACCCCGTTCTCTCGTTTATTGCGGTCGTCGCGCCCGAGCTGCGCTGCCCAGGGAGGGTTAAATTCCCTGTTTTGTTTAAATCGGCGGCTCCGTCCTCCCATTTTCCAGGGGCAGGGGCCGAGCGGGGAATTCCTAAGGAGGCGTTTGGAGGCCCCGGCCCGGCGGGACGGCCCGGCCCGGGAATGCTGCGGGAAGCGCCGCCATCTGCCTCTGCCCGGCAAAATTAAAGATAAATCCCTGCCCGCGCCATGCACTCTGCCTTGTTTTCCAGGGATTGCCTGACAGCCTGAGGGGTTTTGGTGCTAAACACAGCGACAAAGGGAGAGTGGAATGACAAAAAGAAGGGTGAAAATGCAGCTGCTGCTGGGTTTCTATGGATGTGTCAATGGAGCTGCTCCTGCCCTGAAAACATGAGGAACGTGCCACAGTCCCATCCCTGCGCTATTCACAGCGCCTGGAGCCGGCTGGGGGGCGGCCGAAGGTCTCCGGAGGGAATAAATCCCCATGGAATCAGCAGGGACACCAAAGGAACGGCGAGCTCCGTGAGAAGGAGCCGAGAGCTCTGCAGAGCCGGGGCTCTCGCCATTAATTCCGTGCCGGGCCAGCACCGCCCAGGGGCCAGGAGGGAGATTTCCCCTCCTCTTTTCCAAGGGATCCCATCGCTCCGCCACCAGCTCCAGAGCCCACGAGAGGGAGCAAATCCCCGCTCCGCAAACCCTGCCGGCAGCAGCAGCGGCAGCAGCTCCCTCTGGGAAGAACCACGCGGGTTTCCCTCCCCAAAACGTGTCCCTGGAGTGCCCACGGGGGTGACACGAGGGGACGGGGCAGGTCCCGCTGGCAGTGGGGTGACCTCAGGTCGAGGGCACAGTGGGGTGACCTCAGGTGAGGGCACAGTGGGGTGACCCCAAATCCTCGTGAAGGGCCAAGGACCACCTGCCCAAATCCACCCTGAGAATTCTCTTTCCTTCTGATTCCTGGAGTTTCTGCTTTCCCTGCTCCACGGAGGGAGCTGGAAGTCTGGACAGCCACTCGGGAAGGTGCCCCACGCAGCCACTGTCGCTGCGGCGGAGGGCAAGGACAAGGTTTTTGCTGGGAAATATCTGAAACCAGCCAAGGAACTTGGGGAGATTTCCCAGCAGGTGGAATCCAGCGGGAGCTCTTGGTGTGCCGAGGATGTTCCACTGCCCTCTCAGGGGCTCTCGGCACTCGCTGTGCAAGGAGAGGCAATGTTTGGAGATGAATCTGGAGCTGAGGCAGAGTTAAAAGGAGATTTCTGCTCCCTGGCCGTATCTTGAGCTTGCCTAACACAAGTGCAATACTTTATTTTCTCGCTTTGAATGCAGCTCTTGTGTGCTTGATAAAATGGACCCATAAAATTGCAAATACAAGGCAATTTGACTACTGATGGCTAATGCATCATAACGGCCATGGGAATGGGAGCATTTAAAAATGCCCCATTTAAACATGTGGCATTACCTCCTTCCCCTGCTCTACAGCAGAATAAATAAACAATATGTGTCTATTATGTTAATATTGTCCAGAGCCCAAAGAATGAGTGCTCAATGTGTTACTTGCTTTTATGGCTGATCCATTATGGCCGGAGACCAAGGTGGGAATGAGGAGAGGAATCAACAGCTCCTTTCCTTTGAGGAACAGCTCCTTTTGTTTTACATCTCCAGAGGAATTATTTTCCCTGATTGCATCCAGCAGCAGGAACCTTCTCCATTACCCAACCTTAGCCCCCCTGGAAGTGTCCAAGGCCCGGTTGGAGCAACCTGGGATAGTGGAAGGTGTCCCTGCCCATGGCAGGGGGTGGGGTGGGATGGGATGAGCCTCAAGGTCCCTTCCAACCCAATGCAGTCTGTGCCTCTGGGATTCAAAGGGGACGGGTGGGAGCAGGACCTGTGTCCCTCCACAGCCCGTGGGCTGTGCCTTTCCTGGGCGAATTTTCTCTTGCAAGGACTCCAAGAAGCTTATTCCAGACCGACCAGTGCCTGCAGAGCGGGAACATCCAGCTCAGGGAAGTCCACACCAAAACCCCATAATATCTTTAAAATTGTCCTAGAGTGGGAGGAATAAAAGAGAGTGAAAATTACACCCCCCCACACACACACATTTCCCTCCCCGAAGCTTCTCCTGGGCAATCACAGAGTTTATCAGGACAACTCCTGTGGGATGCTCCATCATGTTATCCACAACTTGGGTATTGACTCCCTTTTCCTCCTGCTGCTGAGCGAAGAAATATGATAACGGGAGGGATAATGAAGCAGACATGTTTTCTCCAAATCAAACCCATTCTCTCTTCAACTGGGATAAAAGGGTAAAGAACTTCCCCTTCACGATATTTTTCTCAGTAATGTGTTTTGACAATTTAATTTAGAAGTCATAGAGTAGCGAAGACAAAGTCACCCGGTGGGTGGACACCGGCGAGTTCAGTTGCCTTTGTGATGAATTGGTGATAGTCCAGAGATGACAAAACAACACAGGGGGACAAGAGGGAGGCTGGCAGCACTGTCTGCAGAGTGCTCAGGATAAATTGAACGCTACACCTCATCCAGGGGCCTCAGCAGTGCCAGGCATCCTGAGGTAATTTATGAACTGCAATTAGCATTTTATTATGGCTCGTGCCCGAGCCGCACCAATCACTCGGGCTCAGGCTTTGCAAGAGTTGCAGAGCAAAGTTTTTGTAAGTTTAAAGTACCTGTTTATTTAAATTAAAGCAATAAATATGCTCAAGGGGTGGCCTGCCTGTTTTCTAGCTGCAGAGGTTGAGTGTGGGTTTCTTGCGGAGGTTTTTTGGGGGCTCTGACAGCAGACACGTGTCCTGCTTGTGTTGGACAGCGTGTCAGTGCAGGATCACAGCAAGGCAGCCACAGGGAGCACCGGGGTCTGTCTGTGCCCAACAGCCCCAGTCTGCGATCTGAGCTGTGCCCATCACCCCAGCTGGTGCCCCGTGGTGCCAAGAGGAGCCCCCGCTCTCACCTGCTCCCTGAGTCCTCCCTGCTGTGGCTCTGAAGCCCCTCGGGAGCTCCACCCTGATGCTTTCGAAGCTGATAGCTCCCAGATTTATGTCTCCTCTCCTGAGACATGGAGCCTTCTGTCTCTTGCCCCTTGGCACCTTCCCCAGTCCAACAGCAGAGGAGCAGCCGCTGCTCCTGCTCCCCCCTCCATCCCAGCTGGGAAGCAGCGCCCTTCTGCTTCCCCCGCCCTGCACCCGGGGGATCGTCTTAAAAACCTTTCTGGAAAGAGTGTCTGAAGCTGGAAACTGGAAGATTTGGTGGGCAGTACCCCTGCCAACCCCTGTTCAGGACCCGCAGGACCCCTTTGCCTTACCCAGCTTTGCCTGCAGTCGATGCAATGCGGGGACACGCAGATCTGTTGTACAATTTAACTCCAGAATTGCTCTGAAAGGCCCCTGACTGTGCTCCAAACGACTCTGCAGTTTGTTATAAATATACAAAGCTTTTTTTTTTTTGCGGGGATATTCATGAAATTCTATCACCGCTTACCCTGGCTGGTAATGGCCTTGTTTATGTATGGGCTCTATACCTGGCTTTGCAGCCTCTCCAAACACAATTCCATTACGGTGTTTAACTGCTCTATCAGTGCAGTTCTTAGCTCCCTCTGCTTCCCAGGCAGCTCCTTAATGGCCAGCCAAGGTATCAGGATCTGCAGTTTTCCAGTATTCAAAAGAAAGTTCTAATCTCACGATGTCTTTATTTTAAAATTCATGGAATTTCTAAGTACCAACTTCTAAGCCATGACCAAATAGTAATTTCTTTCTTAAACAGCCTTTTTCCTCCCCAGCACCTCTTTCTCCTCCGCCAGTTAACTGGCTCTCACCAGCTTGCCTATGCTGGCCCCTCTTTTGTCCCCAAGAGCAGCCACAGCCCATGCCAACCGGGGGGGCATCACTCTGGGGGTGCTGGAGGGTAATTTTGGGGGTCTGAAGGCATTTGGGGGCAGAGAACCACTCGTGCCCTCCCCGAGGAGCGCTGGGTGGGCAGCGACCAGGGGGGCAGATCGAGGGGGAAAAGAGAATTAGAATTTTCAGAGTTATTTAAAAGGATGTGCAATCCCCAACTGAGTAGGGCAGCAGGAACAGGCCACTGCGGGTGGCAGGGGTGGGAATCATCCCTCAAGTCCTTCCTCATCCTCAGCTGTGGCGGGGTGACCCTGGCTGGGCAGTGCCACCAAAGCTGCCCCAGCAGTGCCATCCCTGCAGTCCCTCCACTCCCAACCCCTTGCCACTCAAACCCAGGACATCAGCGCTTTCCCTTTTGGCACTGCATGGGCCCAGCTCCCAGATTTCTTTCCTGAACTGAGAATAAAAACCTTCCAACTTCATATTTCAAGTCCCCCTTCCCACACACGGACAGGCAATCCCCACATGCACCTGCCCCATCCATCTGGTACTGTCCACCCTGCCACTGTCCCTGTGGCATCGGGGTGGCACGAGGCAGCCAGGAGGGTTTGCCTCCTTTTTCCAGCTGATCCAGAGCATTTTCTCATTTCCTTGTATGTTTTGGCAGAATGTCACAATTTAATTGTTGGAAACAAGAGCAGGAAATATTAGCAGCGCTGGCACAATAGGATTTTAATTTAGCTTGGGGACAGAAATGGGGCTCTAGCAGAGTGCCAGGCTCCAGGATTGCCTGCGAGTACGAGGAGCCTGGAGTTTGCCTAATAGTTTGCACAACTGGAGTAATTCTGCAGGGACGTGAGGGACTTAATTGGGCTCATGCTTAAACATCCTCGTAATGCGAGGCACACTGAGTGCTCTCAGCATCATTATTAAACAGCCCATTTCACTTTTTAATGATCATCTTGGATCACTGTAACAGTGATCAGCAAATAATCCTGGACAAATAAACATCTGTCTTCAGTGTTCCCGCAACTGGGGCTGCCACGGGGCTCTGGCTGAGGCTGGGGCAGGGGATGGCCATGCCCCCAGTAACCCCAGTGCCCTTCATCCCACCGGTGGGCCCAGAGGTCAGGGCTGGCCCTGAGCACCAGGGACCCGCCGGGCCATCAGTGTGTGCCCCAAACATGCAGGAGGAGTGTCCCCACCGGAGTGT
Organism: Grallaria varia; assembly: GCA_013396735.1. Classification (NCBI taxonomy): domain Eukaryota; kingdom Metazoa; phylum Chordata; class Aves; order Passeriformes; family Formicariidae; genus Grallaria; species Grallaria varia. The sequence continues at coordinate 73,725 of VWZG01004561.1, forward strand.
CCCCACCCGCCCCGACAGCGAAGTAGAATGTGGGGCACCGCTGAATAATTCACTTGGTGAGAGGGGCTCTGAGGATGGTGTGCCGCTCTTCTGCAGTGTAATTAATAGTCTTTAGATTAAATATGAAATCATTGCTCGTCATTAATAATTCAGCTGCAGCGTGGCGATCGTTAGAGAGCAGCAGCACTTCATATTCCTCTCCAGTCTGTTGCCTGGAACGCTTTGGGGGAAGCCAGCTGCCCTTTCATCCATCTCAATTACAGCTGCTGGCTGCTCATTTCCTCCTTGAACGTTGTTTTGCCAAGGTGTAAAACCCTCCTGCTTCTCCCAGGCTGGTGCTGAACAGTGTCCGTGTGTCCTGGCTGTGAAATGCTGTTGGTACGTCCTGGCTGTGAAATGCTGTTGGTGTATCCTGGAGATGAAATGCTGTTGGTGTGTCCTGGAAATGAGGGACTGGTGCTCCACATCCACAGGGCTTGAGCTCCGGCAGTGCCATGAGAGTTTTGGGGTTGGATTGAGCTCCAACACACCTTCCACCTCCCCTCCGTGGGCCCCGAGAGGGGTCTGGGCATCGTTTCCACATTGCAGGGGGAGGTGGAGGGATGGAAAGCCACCTCCCCTCCATCTCTTCCAGCCCCCAGGCCCCACTACTGTGCTTTCACAGGCAGGATGGGGATGGTGGTTTTTGCCAGTGCTGACAACTCTCATAATTTAGGTTTACACCAGCACTAAAACTGGAGGAAAAAATGCACGTCCTGGGACATCTGTGACACGGTGGTGGCTGGCGGAGGATTTATGTGCAGACCTGGCAGCTCCCAGCAAGGAACACACCCTGGCACGGATGGAGAGGGGCAACAGCCCCTGAATTGTCTCCAGCTGTGACATCAGCCATCCCAGTGCTGTTCCCTGTGGGGACAACACCCTGCTGCACCTTATTCCAGAGTGATCGATGGGAAAGGGGTGGGAAAGCACCACTCACATCCTTCTGTGGTGCTGGGGGGCTCCCACCTGGGTGCTGGGCACCGGGCACACGGTGCCAGGGGGTGAGGATGCCCTGGAGGCAGCAGGGATGCCCTGGAGGCAGCAGGGATGCCCTGGAGGCAGCAGGGATGCCCTGGAGGCAGCAGGGATGCCCTGGAGGCAGCAGGGATGCCCTGGAGGCAGCAGGGATGCCCTGGAGGCAGCAGGGATGCCCTGGAGGCAGCAGGGATGCCCTGGAGGCAGCAGGGATGCCCTGGAGGCAGCAGGGATGCCCTGGAGGCAGCAGGGATGCCCTGGAGGCAGCAGGGATGCCCTGGAGGCAGCAGGGATGCCCTGGAGGCAGCAGGGATGCCCTGGAGGCAGCAGGGATGCCCTGGAGGCAGCAGGGATGCCCTGGAGGCAGCAGGGATGCCCTGGAGGCAGCAGGGATGCCCTGGAGGCAGCAGGGATGCCCTGGAGGCAGCAGGGATGCCCTGGAGGCAGCAGGGATGCCCTGGAGGCAGCAGGGATGCCCTGGAGGCAGCAGGGATGCCCTGGAGGCAGCAGGGATGCCCTGGAGGCAGCAGGGATGCCCTGGAGGCAGCAGGGATGCCCTGGAGGCAGCAGGGATGCCCTGGAGGCAGCAGGGATGCCCTGGAGGCAGCAGGGATGCCCTGGGGGGAGCAGGGATGCTCTCGAGGGAGCAGAGGTGCCCAGGGGCAGGAACAGGCAGCACTCCGGGTGGGTGGGTGGCTGAATCCCCCCGGACACGGCACCTGGAGCAGGAGGGACACTTCGGACCGCCGTGGGGCCAGGCTGGGGCCGTGGCAGCGGCAGCTCCGGAGGGTCCCTGCCTTTGGCCGCAATTCCTGCTCCGCAGCAGCAAAGGAAGGTTGCGGAGCTGGCGCAGTAAAACCTACGAGGGAAGGCAAAGCCCCGGCGGTGACCGCGGCGAGGGGGGACAAAGGGCAGGGATGGCCCGGGGGGGCTCAGGTGGGTCTCGCCAAAGCCAGGTGGCAAATGTCGCCTGTCCCGGGGAGCCCGAAATGCCCGCCCGGCTGCTGGAACCTTTGCGGAGCCCTCCTGAGTCACCGCGAGCTGTTACAAGAGGATAAACTTGTTTGCACACCTGGCTGGGTTTTAAATAGCTTTAATTCCTTTGTGCCTCTGCGCAGCTCCCCCCGAGGAGTGACTGGCTCGTCAGCTGGCGGAGGCTGAGCGCCCCTGGCTCCTCCTGCCCCGCTCCGCTCCGCCACCCGCCCCGTGCCAGGGAGCCGCCTGGCACCCCAAGGGCTGCCCCCCATGGGTGCCAGGGGGTCAAACCCCCCCCCCCCTTTACTGGGCATCCTCCCAGGAGGGCCACGTCCCCAAATCCCCCTCTGCTGGATGATGGGAGTCCCCACATCCTTCAGGGAGAAAGGCTGGGAAGGTGCTGAGCTGGGTGCTGGCATGGAGGGGACAACGCTGGGGCTGGATCCGTCCCCAGCTCCCACTGGGGCCAGGGGAGCCAGAGCTGGAGAGACCCCGGGCATCCTCCCACTGGGACTGGAGAGACCCCGGGCATCCGCCCAGTGGGACTGGAGAGACCCTGGACATCCTCCCAGTGGGACTGGAGAGACCCCGGGCATCCTCCCACTGGCACTGGAGAGACCCCGGGCATCCTCCCACTGAGACTGGAGAGACCCTGGGCATCCTCCCACTGGGACTGGTGGAACTGGAACTGGATAGACCCTGGGCATCCTCCCAATGAGACTGGAGAGACCCTGGACATCCTCCTGCTGGGACTGGTGGAGCTGGAGAGACCCTGGGCATCCTCCCACTGGCACTGGAGAGACCCTGGGCATCCTCCCACTGGGTCTGTGAGTGCTCCCCAGGCAGTGATTCCTCATTAAACTGGACACAAAAGCAGACAGGGATCCCAGAGGGGATTTCTGATCCCTGTTTTCCTTTGGGGACCCTTCTGCATGGTACAGTGGGATAGAAAAACAGGACCATAAGGGAGCATATTAATGGATATGGAAAACTTCTTTTCGGGTACTGCACACTCAAAAATGAATCCACTTTATAGAGCCATAGCAGAGAGGAAATGACTATTCGGAGCCTGATTTATCTGCTCAAATGCTTTGTAGTACTTCAGATTAATAAAAATATTTAATAAAGAATCAAGATGGTTTATCTGTAATGCAAAGAGAATCACATCCCCTGTATTTTTATTACTGAAAAATTGGTAGCGGGAAGGAATAATGATATAAGCTACTGTATAAATGACAAAAATACCCATTCTAGTTATATGCATTGCTGTACAATCTTTTTCTATCCTATAAACATAATATATTCTTATGCCTATTTCAACTGATTCAGTAGTCATATGCTGCATTGTGCAGTTTAATACCATCCCATCCTCAACAGCTCTGGCAAGTGATTAAATAAGAAATAAATTTTGCTGTCATTGCATTTAAAATCAAATCAAGGATCATTTGTTTCCCCAAACGAACCAGTTATCCCGCTCTGCTCATAAGGAGGCTGCTGTTTGCTGAAGCATTTAGAAATGTATATATAGTAAACTCTTTGCATAATGGCTTGTACTGTAATATGATCTTTATGAGCCTCCCGCTCCGCAGACACTCGGCAGCGCCAATAAACAGCACATTGCTTTTTTAATTTAAAGTTATAGGTATGAGACGTTTCGTGCCCTCCTGGTGTTCATCTGAGCCTCGTTGGCCGTGCCACAAAACCGGGGGCAGAGCTTTGCTTCCCACCCGTGTCCCCCAGACCCGGCGTGGCACCACAGCAACGACCCCCAGTGCCGGAGGGTCCTCTGGAGCGGCCTCGGAATTGCTGCCCTGCGGAGAAATCCAGGAGCACCAACCCCCAACCACCCAGGGGACACACCCAGGGGGCAGAGACAAAGTGTCCCCTTCCCCAAGTCCATCAAATTTAATGCTGCCACCTCGTTAATGGCCCCTCGCGCTATAATGTGTAATATAAACGCACAAATTAATTGCGATCCCTTCTTTAACTGCTGCTGGAATGAGACCTCGCTAATAACCGTAATTTCTAAGTCCATTCTTGTTAGAAGGTTGTGTCTGACCAAAGTCCTTCGGTTGGCTCATTATTTTAATTTCCCTCCTCTCCGGGAATTGCCATTTTCCCACCACCCAGACGCCGTCGTTGGGATTTACCTGCGAGCAGCTGCTCTTTCCCCTGGGATTCCTCACCCGAGGGTGAGCCGGCACTGATGGACCACCCGCCTCGTGCTCCAGGTGTCAGAAAAAAACCCTGCTGGGAACCTCTTTCCTTAGAAATAAAAAAAAAAAAATAAAAGAATTTTCATTTAAAAACCCCAACATTGTAAGAAAAAGAGGTTCCCTGGGGTGCTCTGGGTGGATTTGGGCATCTCCATTGGCTCCCAGCCCCTCACCATCAGCCACAGACCCACCACGGTCCCCCCAAACCCGCCGGGTAAATTATTTGTTGCAAATTATTTGCTCAGCTTTAATTATCAAGTTTTGGCACCCATTAGTTAAACCGGTTAATTTTATTACAGAGAAAACAACAAATCACACGGCTGACAATAATGAGGATGAACAGGCATTTAATTATCCTTGTTCTAGACAGAACAATTATTAATTTTAAATTGCAAAAACTCATTTGAAAAGTTTGGAGGCTGGCGAGTTGGCGCGGGGAGCGGAGTTTTGCTGCGGGAGCTCTGCGGCCAGAGGCTTCCTCATTACCAGCAACTCAAGGCAATCGATCCCTGCCCCGGCCTCTTCTTCCCCCCCGCTGGAAAGGGCAGCAATAAAACCCATCACCTTCTGCGGGGAGGTTTTATTAAAGGAGGTTTGGAGTCTCTCTCGGCCCCACTGCCCTTGGGGTGCGCCTGGAGGGGTTGGCACCTTCCCTGCGGAGGGATTTTATCCTGGATTGGGAATGGCACCTCCTGGCCCCAACGCACGCCCACGGGTGCCCTCGGTGGCACAGTCACAGTGTCCCCAGTGAGGGTGCTGGAGGCGTGCTGGCCCAGCAATGATGTCCCCAGGGGGGAATGAGGAACACACGATGCCCCCAGACGGGACAGGAGCAGAGGGGTGGCACTTGCACTCACCGGGACACAGCAAGGAGGGTCCCACAGCTTTGGGACAACACAGATCCCTTCCCTCAGTCCTTCCTCAGCCTGAGGCAACCCAAAGGCTGTAGGAAAAGGGAAAACACCCGGCAATAAAGAAGTTGGGAAAAAGAAGGTGAAGCTGGAAGCAACAACTGAAATCCCGTCATTTCTCCCCAGTGGTCAGTGGCACAGATAACATTTTTCAAAGTGTAATTGCAGTCAATTGTACTTTCCCCCCAGTGCCCGTCAGCTCATCTTCACTGGCGTGATAAATGTTGGCTTTTAAGCAAGAATGGATTGATTATTAATAGCTTAGGTACCAGTTACAGGAACTGCAATAAAACTGGATTTTAATTTCCCTCTCTATTAAGGAATCTCATGTTTCATTCAACATAGAGAGAAAATAGGGGGTTTTGCAGAGATATTAGATTTAGTGCCACTATAAAAGATCATTGATGGACCCAACTCTGGGTTATGCTTGACTGATTTTTCAACCAAAGGCAGCTTGGTGGGTCGCTGAACCTCCCTGTGCCCAGCCCTGACCCTCCCAAGCACCAGCGAGCAGAGGGTGTTGTGGAATCAGAGAAGCCCAGAATGGTTCGAGTTGGAGGGGACCTTAAAGCTCATCCAGTCCCACCATGAGCAGGGACAACTTCCACTGTCCCAGGTGGCTTCGAGCTCCATCCAGCCCGGCCTTGGACACTTCCAGGGTTCCAGGGGCAGCCACAGCTTCTCTGGCAACACTTCCAGCTCTCCAGTGTCTCCAGCAGCGCTGGCTCCTGCTCTTCTCCAGCCTCTCTCCCATGTGCTCCTGCTCAGCATCAACCCCAAAATCCCTGCAGAAAGTCACTGACCCAGGGTAGGGGCATTTGGGTTGTGATTCGTGCCTAAATCAGGAGCAAAAGCATAAAAGCTGCCTTGAGTGGAGAACATAGTTGTGCATTTTAATCTCTTATAACTTACTTTTATGATGTAATTCTGAATTATGTTATTGCATTTGTATTTAGAGAGCACACCAGATGGTGCATGCAGTAACACTTTAAATTAGGGTTTCCCAAATACACATTAAATTTAGATTTAATAAGACAGTTATCACATGGGAATTAAATACCAATTGATTATTTAGAAGATGTCCCAGCTCAGCAAAGTGTGCCGCTCTCACACTGCAGCTGGAGCAGGGAAGGGCACCTGGAAGGAGCAGCCAGGGATGCTGCCCTGGCTCCTGCCAGGCACTGGTGGCCTCTCTGGCTCTTTGTCACCTTGTTGGTGGCACCTTTGACAGTGGAGGGGCACTGCCACCCTCCCCTCAGCCGGCGGGGTCAGCTCAGCCCATCAGCCCCGGGTACAGAAACTCACATTTCTGAAGGTGTGAGCCACATAAACCCACTGACCCCCCTTTGGCCGTGCCCAGCCGTGCCCAGTGCCTGCAGTTCTGCACCCACGCCCAGCCCTGCCCATCATTTGGGGCACAGGAATGGGCTCGTCCCCTGCGGAGGGTCCTGCTGTGACAGGGGACCCTGGGGACGTGGGACAGCTCTGCCCTGGGGGGATCCCAGCACAAGGACTGTGGGATCCATCCCTGTCTCCGTGTGGGCAGCGATCCCAGCTCAGCCACTGCCTGGGCCCCTCCATTCCATGAAAACATTAAAGATCCTTTGCTGCCACAGATTTATATTTTTTTTATTATTATTATTATTATTATCCTGACCAGCAGTATGCTGCTCATGGACTGCGGGTAATTTACTTTTCTAATCAAATTGATTTCCATTGAAATGAATCCTCTTGTCCGTCTCCATTCCAGTAATGTTATTTTAAGCATGAGCTGTGCCTTGGTACCAATGTCTAATCCAAGGGGGAGATGCAGAGGGCACCGTGGTGCGTCCTGGTGAATCACACCCCACTGAAATCAGAGATGCTTTTAGACGCAATAATTTATGTATCGTGACTTCTGCTGCGGCCCAGGCAGTGAGATGACATTCCCCTCCTGGATTTATCTGTCCTCTTGCTTTGTGGCTCGGCATTTTTTCCGTTTTTTTCCCCCTCCCTTTTTGTCCTTTCATTGAATTTGGCTGATCTGATCCTTCTCCCAGAGCCCCAGAGGCGAGGGCTGTTGGTGCTGCTGGACCGAACCCAGCGAAGACCGGACCCACCACCGGGGAGTTGGGGTCCCACCACTGGGAATGTGGGATCCCACCACTGGGAATGTGGGATCCTACCACTGGGAATTTGGGGTCCCACCACTGGGAATGTGGGATCCTACCGCTGGGAATTTGGGATCCCATCCTGCTGTCCCTGCCCCATCCTGGATTGGACCCACCACTGGGAATTTGGGATCCCACCACCAGGGATTTGGGGTCCCACCCTGCTGACCCTGCCCCATCCCAGACTGGACCCACCACTGGGAATGTGGGATCCCACCACTGGGAATTTGGAGTTCCACCACTGGGAATGTGGGATCCCACCACTGGGAATTTGGGATCCTACCACTGGGAATTTAGGGTCCCACCACTGGGAATGTGGGATCCTACCGCTGGGAATTTGGGATCCCATCCTGCTGTCCCTGCCCCATCCTGGATTGGACCCACCACTGGGAATTTGGGATCCCACCACCAGGGATTTGGGGTCCCACCCTGCTGACCCTGCCCCATCCCAGACTGGACCCACCACTGGGAATGTGGGATCCCACCACTGGGAATTTGGAGTTCCACCACTGGGAATGTGGGATCCCACCACTGGGAATTTGGGATCCTACCACTGGGAATTTAGGGTCTCACCTCTGGGAATTTGGGATCCCATCCTGCTGTCCCTGCCCCATCCTGAACCAGACCCACCACTGGGGTTTGGGGTCCCACCACTGGGAATTTGGGGTCCCATCCTGCTGTCCCTGCCCCATCCTGGACTGGAGCTCATCTGCTCAGAGCCTGGTGCCAACAGTGCCAAGGTTGTGGGGTTGATCCCAGTATGGGCCATTCATTTAAGACTCGGTGAGCCTTGTGGGTCCCTTCCACGGTCCCTGCCTGGGGCCGTGCTGCTCTCTGGCCCTTCTGCAATGCTCCTGGCCAGCTGCCTTCCAGAGCCTCCTGGTTCCCTCTTTAGGGATCACATTTGGGGTCCCTCCGGGTATCCGGGACCGAGATCCTCATCTCCCTCCCACCTGGAGGGCACCACCAAAATCACGACCCCACACTGGGTGGGGGGAAACAGCCTGTTTTACGGCAACAACAATAAAATAAAGTAAAATAAAATAAAATAAAATTAAATTAAATTAAAATAAATGATAGATAGACAGTCAGATAGATAGACAGACAGATAGATAGATAGATAGATAGATAGATAGATAGATAGATAGATAGATAGATAGATAGATAGATAGATAGATAGATAGATAGATAGATAGACAGACAGAGAGACAGACAGATAGATAGATAGATAAATAGACATTAATGCCAAGAGGAGACCCTTCCCGCCCAGCCCACGGGCGCCGCTGCAGCCCTGCCGTGAGCCGACCCCCTCCCTGCACATTTCCCTCAGCACATTTCTCCAGCAACGTCGTTTACTTGGTTAAATAACTCATTTATCTTTTTATACTCTCTGCAGATCATAATACACCCACTCCGACAATGCCGCACACCAAAGACCTAATTTTAGCGCTGCTGTTTGGAAGTCATCAGTTTGAAATATTGGAGCGGGCGGGCGATGGGCTCGGGGGTTTTTTGGTGGTTTTTTTTTTCCTTCCCCCTGAAATACTGACGTTTGCAAGAAAGCTGCTCGTAAGGAAAATTCTGATTATAACAACTCATTTAGAATAAATCAGTTTGAAGTGGTTTATATAACGGGGCGGAATGCGCCGCACGCGAGCATCCAAGTCCTCCGTGTTGTTCCTTCCAGTGAGACGAGATTAAATGAAACCCCAAATGCGAGTGGTTTTGGGGCATTTCTGTTTTGCTAAGCAGGGGAAATGCGGCTCCTCAGCAATTTCATGGCCAATTGGGTTGGGAAAAAAATTAAAAATAAAAAAAAAACAAGGAGAAAAATGACCGAAGGCAGAAGTGCAGAAGTGCCCCCTCGCAGCTCTGCCATCCCGTTCTGCATCAGCCTCTTGGCTCGGAAACCCTTTTCCATCCCAGAGGGAACATCAACCCCACTGACAGCCCCATCCTGGGGAGATCCAGGAGCTCCTGGACCTGCTGGGGCTCCGGAGAACCTTCCCTGGTGCCCCATCCCCGGGAGCAGGGATGGCACCTCGGCATCCCACGGGGCATCCTCGCCCTGTGCCAGGGATGTGCCACACGCCGAGACCCGGCAAACCCCCCGGCCGGCTCCAGGAGCCCCCGTTTGCCGAGCCTGGTTAAGGCTTTCCCCCATGGAGGGGCTGGAAAAGCTCCCAAGGGAGCAGAGAAGGGCAGGGGCGGCTGGTGCCGCATCCTCCGGTCCCTGGGGCAAAACACCCGAGGGCTGAGCAGTGGGGCTGCAAATCCGAGTTTAAACAGCAATGATAATAATAAAAATAACAATGTACAAGATGTTTTCATAAGTGTGGAGGGAGGGAATGTGTGATGTGTCCAGGAGAAAAGCCAAAAGATGGCTGAGCCACATCAGGAGAGCAGAGGAAGAGCCCAGGGCAGGGAACCCCAAAACGCTCCAGATTTGCACAAAATCCTTCAATTAGCCAAGTTTGGGGGATGTTCCATACCTGGAAGGGGAGCCTGAACCCTCAGAGTCCCTTTAACAACCCTCCTGTTTCCCACCTACCACCCAGAAAGACAGAGAGCAAAGAAAACCTTTTAATTGTAATTTACTTTATTATTTTGTAAATGTGAAGTTTACAAAGCGTTTTACAATTAATGATCACATTGGGTTGGTTTGTTGTTTGCTTTTTTTTTTTTTTCTTTTTCTTTTTTAAATGGATTTTTCATCATATGAAAACAGCTATGAGCACAGTTCCAGCTCGGGGTGGGGGGTCTTCATCTTTTCTCTCTTTTTTTTTTTAGTTATTGATATATCGTGTCAGCCATGGCTACAAAATAACAGTCTGAACTATACAGAGGAAGAGCACATAAATACTAGTGAATAATGCACGATAAAAAATGAAATAAAATAAAAAAAAAATAAAAGAAGCTAGCATCGTTCGTGGCTGAGACAGTCGAGGAACATAATTCAGTGGTACTGTGAGATTTCCTTACAGCACTGAAAGTATTTTTAACAGTCATGAATTACAGTACTACTTAATACCCTATGAAGACGCTTCAAAAACAACCTTGTACTTTAAGTCCTTTTTTTTTTCCCAAACATTCTGTCCAAAGGATTAATGTTCTATTTGAATCAAGTGCCATCCAAATGTTCAAGTCAAAAATATTTATACATTTATACTCCGTTGTGTTTTTTTTTTTT
>VWZG01004561.1:89693-104424 GCA_013396735.1 Grallaria varia
GGAACGGAGGTAAACGTATTTCAGGAAAGAGACTAAAACTAAGGGAGCAGCTGATGGAGAGCAGATCCCACACCGCAGAGCTGGAGCTGGTTCCCTGGTCCCTGGGGGCCCATTTATTGCTGAAGACCAACAGCTCTAAATGTTGCCAAACCCACAATTTAAATACCCTTTTTAGAGCACCTATCAATAAATTCATTAACTGCAAAATGTGTGCTTTAAAATAGAGCAATCCAGCCAAGCAGCAATAATATTTCATATTAAGATACTGACAAAATCCACCAAAAATTAACTTCAGCCCCCCAAAATTACAGACTCATAGAATGGTTTGGGTTGGAAGGGACCTTAAAGATCACCTTGTTCCACCCCCCTGCCATGGGCAGGGACACCTTCCACCAGCCCAGGGACACCTTCCACCGGCCCAGGTTGCTCCAAGCCCCATCCAACCTGGTCTTGGACACTTCTAGGGCTGGGGCAGCCACAGCTTCTCTGGGCAATCAAACAACGATGCAAATGAAAAAAATTAATGAATTTCCATCATTACACACCAGAGATGGCCCTCCCTGCTCAGGTCTGGGCCCTGCCCTTGGCATGCTGTCCCAACCAAGCAGCAGCAAACCTCTGTGCTTACATTTGACTGCATTAAGGACTCTGCTGTCCAAGGGCTTCCTGCTGGGATCGCTCGTGGAGGACCGGATTCCAGTTCCACAGCTGTTGGCAAGGGTGTTCCTGTGGGAAAGGCAAGGGAAGATCCTCAGAGCGGGGCCTCCAGGGGACAGCCACTGCCCTGCCCTCCTCCCTCCAGGTCCTGATGGAGGGATCACCACGGGTTTAAGGTAAGGGATTGGAAAACCTCGTGGAAATGGAAAACGGGGTTGGAGCACCATTAAGGAAAAGCACAGGATTGAGTGCAGCACATGCAGAGGACGGAGCACTCGTGGCACAAGGTGACACCCCCAGGAAATAAATGGGATTGATCCCTTGGGAGAGCACAGGGAGCAGCACCGGGACATACCGATCGAAGAAGGTGGCCAGGAGACGTCTCAGGAGGACCTTGTGTTTGACACCGGCACACAAGTGGCAATTCATCAGCTGCCCCCGGGTGATGTAAACCCCTGAGCCTGCAGGTGGGGAGGGGGAAGGCCAGGTGAGAGCCCTGTCCTGCCCCCAGAGCCCTGTCCTGCCCCCAGAGCCCTGTCCTGCTCCCAGAGCCCTGTCCTGCCCCCAGAGCCCTGTCCTGCTCCCAGAGCCCTGTCCTGCCCCCAGAGCCCTGTCCTGCCCCCAGAGCCCTGTCCTGCTCCCAGAGCCCTGTCCTGCCCCCAGAGCCCTGTCCTGCCCCCAGAGCCCTGTCCTGCTCCCAGAGCCCTGTCCTGCCCCCAGAGCCCTGTCCTGCCCCCAGAGCCCTGTCCTGCTCCCAGAGCCCTGTCCTGCCCCCAGAGCCCTGTCCTGCCCCCAGAGCCCTGTCCTGCTCCCAGAGCCCTGTCCTGCCCCCAGAGCCCTGTCCTGCCCCCAGAGCCCTGTCCTGCTCCCAGAGCCCTGTCCTGCCCCCAGAGCCCTGTCCTGCCCCCAGAGCCCTGTCCTGCTCCCAGAGCCCTGTCCTGCCCCCAGAGCCCTGTCCTGCCCCCAGAGCCCTGTCCTGCTCCCAGAGCCCTGTCCTGCCCCCAGAGCCCTGTCCTGCCCCCAGAGCCCTGTCCTGCTCCCAGAGCCCTGTCCTGCCCCCAGAGCCCTGTCCTGCCCCCAGAGCCCTGTCCTGCTCCCAGAGCCCTGTCCTGCCCCCAGAGCCCTGTCCTGTCCCCAGAGCCCTGTCCTGTCCCAGAGCCCTGTCCTGCCCCCAGAGCCCCCAGCAGCTCCCATTTGACCTTTTCTCGTTTCCAGAGAAGGATTGCAGGTAGAAATGAAAGAAAAAAACCCCAACCAGCACAGAAGAGGTGCTTGGTTGCAGCTCTAACACTTTCCAAAAGCCCAGCCCATCACCCCTTGATACCTCTGGAATTTTCCTTCTAATGCCCAGGAAGGGCTCACTTTGAATGTGCTGCCTTTAAGGATGTTTTCTGGAAGAAAAAGGAGCCCCTGCAAAGCAGCTGGACATGCCCAGAGGTCTGGCAGAGCTTTACAGAAGGTTTTGTACCAAACCTTTTTATTTTACACACGGACAACCCATTCCTGCCTCAGCTTCAGCTTCCAGGGAGATGTTATCCCATTTTTCCAGCATTCTGTTACAGGAGAGGGTTTTGCTATTCGCTTTTAATTAAGATTAAATAATGGGTCAGATCTGGATCCAGAACGCACTCTGTTCTCAAGATACAAAAACACCTACCAGGGAAATAAAACCACCTCCTGGATTTCCAGGGAAGATGCTTGTCCCTGACCCTCTGCACCTTCCAGACCCCCATCCCATGCCAGGATCCCTCATCCCCCTGGATCTCTGAGCCATCCCACGTCTCAACATCATCTTCCTTCTATTCTCTTCCTAGAAATGAATTTTTTCTGAGTTTAAGGCAGCCCTGCAACGTGCAGGGAGTTGAACCCAACGACCCTTAAGGGTCCCTTCCAACTCACGATATTCCTGATTCCAGGTGAGGATTCCCTGTGAATCTTCCACACACTCCCTTCCACACACGAGATGTAGACACAGGACTGCAAACCCTGCTGAGGACCCTCTCAGAGAGGGCTGCCCAGTTTGCAGAATCAATCAGGGCATGAGAGATCAGGGACAAAAGGAAAACCCTCCCGATGGAGAGCTGAGGAAAACTTTCCTGGCAGGACCAAGCTCCCCCTCCAGGTCTCCCCAGGTCTGGGACAGGAATTAGCTGGTTTTATTTTGTCTTTTAAGAGATAAAACATCACAGAGAACACCAGACAGCACCGAGGGGAACTTCACTTTAATAAATGATAAATAACTGAGGCAGCCACTATTGGTTAGTGATATTAATCTGCCTTTTTTTTTTTTTCCAGATTGAAAAATGTAAATCAAGCAGAGCTGCCTCAAGCCAATTTGCAGCTCTCACTGTGAAAATAACCTGCACCGCTTGATGGTTTTAAGAAGTCTCACATAAAATGTAAATGGGCACAAAATGAATATTCCAAATACAAAAGAAATACTTGTGGTTGTACCCTGCTTTGCCTTCCATCAAAGTCCCATCCTCCAGCAGCTGGAAAGCTTTCTGGGCATCCCTTGAAATCCTGATCCCTTCTACAGACTGAAAATAAAATCATTCTGCTCACCAAGAGATAAATGACCAGAAAGGAAGAACAACTGATTTGGATTGATTGTGCTGCCACACGTCCTTTGTGTACCAAGGGCTTTCCAGGTATTGTATCAGCTCTACACCACCAGTGCCATCAAAAGCTAAACAACTTCCACCTCACACTGGCCATAAATCCTTTATAGAGAGGGAGCAAATTCTCCCAATATAGTAAATTCTCTCCAAAATGAGAATAAAGACAAAAGAAAGGACCGAACTCAATTCCTTCTCTTCCTTCCTGCTGCAGCGTTTGGCTGTTCAGTAAATCTTTAAAGAAACTTCACCAGGTTTTTCAAAGCTTGGTCACTGACACAAATTTTATCTCCTTTGCTTTGTAAACCTTATCATGTGGTAATTTTTTGGGGGGGGCCTGTTGGGTTTTTAGATCTGAGCATCCAAACGAGAACACACCCTGGTGCTGCAGCTCCCACCGATCGGGAGGAACACAAGCCGCAGAATTCAATTAAAATGCTCAATTAATTCAATTGAATAAATCCTGTTAATGACACATTTTTCTATCAGCAAATTAAAGGAAACTCGGAGCTTTTTCAAAGGTGGTTGGTGATGAATAATTCCAGAAAGACACAGCAAGGGCACACAAGATGCACGGCTCCAGCATGATGGAGAACCCAATCCCGGGAGGCAAACACCAGGATCCCCAGGTATTCCAAGCGAGGAAAAGTCCCCCCTCGTTACCTGCAACGAGCTCAAGCTTTTCTCCAGGATCTCCCTCGGAGTAGAGTTTTGGGTGGCAGCGGTACCCGATCTGACTGATGAGACTGGCGGGGAGGGCGACGAGGTCGCGGCGGATGAGGACACAGGAGCGGTTCTCCAGCGGGATCTGCTCCGGCTTCTCCTGGGCAACTTCAACATTAAAGAGGGAACCCCATTAAAACCCACTTATTATGCAGGCACGGCGTTAGCAGAAGGTCAGGCTTTGACTTCTCCATGGGGCACTCGGAAATATCCCCCCCTCCAGCTGTCCCAGTGCCCGCTGGGCCGCGGGGCAGGCGCCACCTGGAAGCAGGGGACAGTCCCCTGCTGTGCCCTGCCATCCACCACCCCAGCCCGGCCTTCTGCAAGGGGGATTCTCGGCAGCTAATTAGGCTTTAACTTCCCCCTGAGTTAATCAGTTATGAGGAGGGGCAGCTCTGCCCGGCTGGCACGGCGCTGCCTTCCCAAACGTCCCAGAGGACGGGCACGTCACGTCACCGGGGGCTTCCAAAGTGACCTGGAGCAACACCTGTGTTGGCACCACAACCACTTTTCTGGAGGGTCTTTTCCCCTCCTGAAGTTCAAACCCAGACCCTGCAGACACCCAGGGAAAGGTCACCACGAGGACGGCACCTCCAGCTCCCCCTCCAAAGCGCCTCCTCCTCCTCCTCTGCCCTCCCAGGCCAACATTTCCTGTCGGTAACAAGAGAAACCCCAAATAACAAGCCCAAAAACCACGTTCACGAGCTGTGGCTTCCCAACCAGAACTCCAGATTGTCCCAGCACCGTCCCCAGATCCCCCCAACCAGTGCGACCAGTAACGTGGAAAGGCTGGAAGTGCCGAGCAGTGGCACCCACAGCCCCGAGCCTGGGACTGGGGGGCACACGGGACGTTGGCAATGACCCCCCTTTTTCCCCCAAGCCCCGTGGATTTCGTGCCAGGTGCCCCGTGCAGAACCAAGCCCAGCTCTGCCCGGGGCCACAGAGAGGGGCAAAGACCCGCAGCCTTTCGGAGCTCCAAACGTCTCCTGCTCCAGGGGCCGAGTCCTGGGGGCCACTGTCCCCCCCTGCAGATAAAATCCCCAGTTCCGCGGCGCTGTTGCTGCAGTAACGGGGGTGACGGCTCGGGGACAATGGCAGCAGTGTTCTAAGTAGGACATGCCCTGCAGGCCGGGCATCCTGGCATGGGCACGGAGCCGGCAGCATCCCAGCCCAGGCTCCCTGCTTCCCCAAAAAGCTGGAAGAGCAGGAGGATGCCCCTCGCAGGGTTTCCTTCAGTGATTAAGGACCAAACAGCAGCAGGACAACCTACAGGAGATTTTTAAACCAACTTCTCCTGCCCTCCCAGCTCCACGGACAGACAACTTGCCCCAAGTGCCATATTCCCTGTTTCCCAGCACTCCCAAACATCCAGATCCAAAATCCCACTGGAAGATGGAGGTCAACTTCTGCTCACACCAGGGGAGAATCCCAAAGACCTGCTGTACTTCGAGGCATTCAGAGAGTGACAAGCAGAGTACAGCCCATGAAATGCAAATACTTCCCAGATTAAACGTGCCAAAAGGAGAGGGGTGGTGGGTATGGAGGGATCAGCACCCAGGGGAGTCCTGCTCTGCTGCCCTTCCCAGGATTCTTGGGCAGCAGCAGGAATGGACACCCCAGTCAGCTCCCACCAGAGTCCTCTGCAGGTCACACAGAGACCGAATTAAAAGGTAAAATTCTATATATGAGATGTAGACACAACCTATCCAATCCCCCTGAGCACGGCTCTCCAGCCAGGTCGTGTAAAACTGCATTTTTAATATTTCATTCTTACTCCCCCAAGCACCCACAACCTCCATCACCCCCTAAAACCTCCATCACCCCCTAAAACCAGCAGATGTGGAGCTGCTGAAGGGAAGCTCCGACACTCAGGGACTCTCAGAAGGTCTCTCAGAGACCTCCAGGGAACTTTTTTCCTGATAAAAAGGCCGTGGCTCTCCAGGGAAAGGAGTTGCAATCAGTAACCCAAATGAAGCAGAGTTCAGAGCAGAAGGTCCTGCAGCCTGAGATCCAACAGTGATGGGGACAGGGGACCTCAGCCTTGAACCTCCTCCCTGCTCCACCAAGAGTCCTCCTCCAGACCAGCGGCACCAAAGAATCAAAGAACCTCCTCCAACATCCCAGTGCAAACATCCAATAAAGAATCGAATTTTGGGGCCAAAGACATTCTGTGGTTGCAATGAAGAGCCAGGGAAGAGAAAGATCAGCACAAGCACTGCATTCATTCTACCTCCCTGGAAAAATTCAGTGTCAAATATGTTTCCTGAAAGAAAAGCAGCTTTTCAGGAAGACAATCGTGCCTGCAAG
Source organism: Grallaria varia (assembly GCA_013396735.1). Lineage (NCBI taxonomy): Eukaryota > Metazoa > Chordata > Aves > Passeriformes > Formicariidae > Grallaria > Grallaria varia. Next base: position 95,999 of record VWZG01004561.1, read on the forward strand.
AGCTTTGCTGTTGATAATATTTCACTTCCTACACAAGGAGCCACGGAGAAGTTTCTATTTCTTCCTGTGAAATCAAATACTTCTTAAAACAAACTCAAATTCAGCTAAAAAGACCAACTGTAACTCAACCCACTCCTGGACTTTGGTTACATCTGTCCTGCTGACTCGCTGTCTATAAAAACTCTTATTAAACACGGCCATGAATCACTTTGGGGGCTTTGTTGCCATTCAAGCATTAGCACAAATTCAACGATCCTAAACAAACCCGAGCAGAGATTTTGGGCTTTCAGTGCCACCTCCACGGAGCAGATAGCAATCAGTTATGTAAAGGAGCAGGACACAAGAGCCACTCTGGTCCCTGTTTTCCGAAGAAAGCCACTCTGTTTGGCCTTTATGCTCCAGAGAACAGGATAGTATTCGCTTCTAATTAATCTGTATCTTCAGAGGGCAGCAGCTCCTTCCCTTTGAATGAAAGGGCAAACAATGGGAAGTATTGTTTGATACAGTTTTGTTCCTGCCCGAGGAAGGAGCTCCCAGCCAGCACAGAGGGGCAGGAAATCATTCCGGAGGAAGCCACGAGAGCTGCCAGCCAAATACTGGAATATTTTATCTCTTCCGATATATCCTTTCATCCCAAACTTATATGGGTGCTGCAGCTGCAACAGGTGGGCCACAATGGGAAATATTCACTTTTCTGGGCGTTTCAGGCTGAAGAAACAGCCTCAGACCAACTCACTGCTCCACACCCCATGGCTCCAGGCTCTGCACGATGCTGGGGCAGCTGTCCCCCTTGTCCCTAAAACACATTGTCCTGCCCAGCAGGGCCTTTCACCACCTTTGTGCCGAGCCCACGAGGGTTTGGTGGCACCAGGAGGGCTGCACATCCCACCTGAGGTGTTTGGGACCAGAGATGTTGAGCCCACACTGACCCTCACTGGTGATGGACAACAAACCGCTGGGGTGAGTGCCTGGGGTCTGGCACCTCTGGGAACTGCTGGGCACACACCTGGCACCAGCACCCACTTGTCTCCTTAGTTCCTGACAGTCCAAACACCAGGGTTCCAAAATGATTCCCAAACCCCCAGTTCCCACCAGTCTGGGTTCTCCAAACTGCACACAAACTTCAGTATCATCCTGTGGGCAAGAAACAACTATTTATTATCATTTAGGAATGGGATTTGGAGACACAAAAAGATGAGAGTGATGGAGCCTTACCCAAAGGTTAATGTTTAGAGTCCCAGCACAAAACCACAAGTCTTAAGCCCTGAAGAAAAGGCCTGATAAACCATCTCCACCTGCTGCACCACCAGTCACCACGGATGTGACATGTGGATGCCTCTCCCTTGTCCCTTACATGGCAGGAAATCTTTTCAAACAGCACCATTTTCCCAACACTTCCATCCCACTGGCCTGTTTTCCACTGGCAGTGGGGCTACCCCAAAACCAGCATCCCTGCCATGGCACCCCCGGCCCTGCTGAGGATGTAAACCTGTAGCAGAGGACACGCAGGGGCACCACGGGACAGATCCATCACACAGCCCCAAGGGGCAGAGTTTACATTGTCCACATGGGGCGTTTACAACAACGCGCCGGGACGCGGAGATTTGATTTGTGACCTATTTACGCAGGGAGGTAATCTGGAATTAGTACAGGAAAAATATCACTGGTTTATAAATACCCCTATCTTGCCCTCGCCTCAGATCTCAGCCAGGAGCGAAACATCTGCCAGCCTAAAATTAAACATCTGTGTTTTACAGGGAGGAAAAGAATGGCCCTGGGAGTTTAATGCCAAAAAAGGCCAGAGGCTGCGAGCCCTTGGTGTGGGGCTCAGCCCTCCTCCCGCCCGGCACGCGGCGCTGGCATGGGAGGTGCCGCCACCGGCCGGCTCCCGTGGGCACACAAACCCCGGGACCACTCTGGAAAACACCTCCCAGACCCCCAGGTCCAACGTCTGACCTGTCGACTCGAGCCATGCAGAGTGGCTTCCAGCAGAGCCGGCGTGTTTGATCCCCCGGTGGATCACCAGGGCACCCCTGGACCGCCGTGACTCCCAAAAAACCCACGGGCTCTTTGGTGCCGGGCGCTCCCCTGCCAGCCTGGCAGGGTGGGCAGGACGGGGGGCACGGGGCAGCATCAGGTGGATCCCTGCAGCTGGAAGCAGCAGCTCCAGCCCCACGGCTGCAGCTCCCCGGGATTTATGGCGCTGCAGCACATCGTGCCCAGCCCCGGCTCGGGATGCTGCATGGGCTGCATGGGCTGCATCATTTGGGATCCTGGGCTGCATCATTTGGGATCCTGGGCTGCATCATTTGGGATCCTGGGCTGCATCACTTGGGATCCTGGGCTGCATCATTTGGGATCCTGGGCTGCATCACTCAGGATCCTGGGCTGCATCACTCGGGATCCTGGGCTGCATCACTCGGGATCCTGGGCTGCATCACTTGGGATCCTGGGCTACATCACTCGGGATCCTGGGCTGCTCCCTGCCCTCTTTCCTTACTGTCAGGAATCAGGAGGCCAGGAGAGAAAACTATTCTCTCAGCTAATTACCACAACTATTCTATAATGGCTATTTTAGATGAATTTTTAATGAAGTGTGCTCTTGTCGGTTCAGGATTTCATAACTTCCAAGTCCAGCCTTTCCATTCCCGGCCATTGCTGCATAAAGATCTTCCCTCTCCCCTGCAAAGCGTTGCAGCAGGAGCAGGGGAGGAGGACGGACCCTCCACAACTCCACTTGTGTCTGTCAAAATTAAATTAACTGCATCTGCTGAGCAGGGAGCTGACTGACACCACCGCGGCTGAGCGCAGAAAAACGCCGAGCATCTGCAAGTCCTGCTCAAACCCACTCCAGCTCAGGCCCACGACGCTGTAATTAACAGGGATAAAAATACTTTGCTTTTGTTTAATATTTTCGGGAGTTGTGCACTCCTCGGATCAGATGCTACAAACCTCATTAAGTCTCGCTCGTGTCCTCGAGGCCCACATGTTCTCCACAGCCAGACCTACTTATGGAACGAGGAGCCATTTTTCCGCAGTGCTCCCGTCCTGCCACGGCCACCGATGGTGGGGACAGGGCAGTGAGGGCTGAGCCACCCTCTCCATCCCTCTGCCAGCTGCCACCCTGGCCACCAACACCCAAACCTGACCTCTCATGAGTTTAATCCTGGGCTTGTCCTTTCCTTTGTCTGCTGCTTCTTTTGCTGGTCCAACAATCGTGCTGGTCCCTCCCACCGGTGCCACCAAGGCAGGAGGGACATCACTGAACCCCTCACTCCTTCTGCCACCAAATCCTTGGCCAAGGGGATGATCTGCTCCTGGTCTCTTTGATCCCAACTACCTGGAAGGAGGTTGGAATAAGGTGGGATCGGCCTCTTATCCCAGGTAAAAAGCAACAGGACAAGGGGAAACAACCTCCAGTTGCCCAAGAGGAGATTCAGGTTGGACATTAGGAAGAATTTCTACATGGAAAGAACGGACAAGCATTGGAAGGGGCTGCCCTGGGAGGTGGTGGAGTCATCAGGGTCAAAGTGTCCACAAAACAACTGCTCGTGGCACTCAGAGCTCTGCTCTGGTCGATAAGCTGGTTTTTGGTCAGAGGTTGGACCCCACGATCTTGGAGGCCCTTTCCAACCTAACTGATTTCATGATTTGGACATGTGTCTCTGAGCCTGCTTTGGAGATTCAGAATGGTTCTGAATGCAAAAAGAGAATAAAATAAAAATAAATAAAACCCCCCAAGTCTTGGGGCAAGAAGGGACTGATGACCTGCCATGGATGGTGGATGATGCTCAAGGCAAGCAAAGAGCATCAGCCACCAGTGTCCCACCACGGACCCTCCAGCATTAGGTCAGTCCACACTTCAGCTGGAGAACGAAAAAGCTGAGAAAAAGGAGATTAAAAAACCCCCTGACCAACCCTCTCTGAAATTCAGGGCTTCATCTGCTGTGCTGCTCTTTGGCTTTGTTTTTGTTTTCCCAAACAGGGCTCTTGGAAACCTTGGCAATCCCTGTTTTCCAGGGCTCCCCCTCCCCCGGGCCTTTGTGAGGCTGTCGGGATCGACATGCCAGGAGCAGGATTAGCTGCCTTCCCTCTTCCATCTTACAGTTTCATTATTCCACACCTTCGGAGGGGACAGTTTATCCTCAGTAATTAAAACACAGTTAGCTCTACAAGTCCAAACCATAACAGAATAGCTTAGGCTTTACTTTTTTGTAACCCCTTTCTTGTGTGCCCTCTCTTCCAGGAAGCCTGACACTATAACTGGCTTATTTAAAACAGGAAACTCCCTTGAAATGTGCTGGTGCAGAAGAGGAATCTGAACAGAAATGTGGGATATTGGAGCCTTACAACCTGTCTCCTCCCTGCCTCGGCATCACAGCGTGGCTCGGGTCTTCTCCCTATGGAAAACAAGCAGGAAAACTTGGCTGTGTGATTCTGGCTCTGGCACCAGGGCTGGATGGCTGCAGCACCTCCAGCGACACCCAGGAAGCTGCTTGGATTTGCACTTTTCCAGGTGGGATCACTCCTGCCCTGCAAGGATCAGGACACCCTCCGAGCTGGTGCCTGCACCGCCCCTGGGCTGCTCCTGCCCTCACCTCTGCACTGGTGCTGTTCTGTCTCTGCAGCAACTGGCCTGGGGACAGGGATGGAAAACACTCTGTCCAAGGGCAGAATCCCACTGCTCCGAGGAATAACGTGGGAGCCCAGCAAACCCACACCACTCCCCACAGGCCCCTGCAGGAAACAGCCCGAGTTCTGTTCTGTCCGGCTGTAACATCAGCCGTGGAGGAGACCCTGACCTTGTCCCCATCCCTGATCCTGCTCCTCTCCCACCCCATCCCAGCCACCAGGACCTGGCGCACAGCTGGGAGAGCACTGGGAGGCTTTTGAGGATCATTTTCTATGACTGCTTGTCCACTTTTCTCAGCAAATATTCCTAATATTAAAACAGCCACCCAGCTCTCTGCATGTTTTCCTTCTTCTTCACACGGCTTGGTAGAAAAACTTGGAAAATATTGCTTGTCTGATGGCTCTCTGGCAGGGGGACATGCCAAGGGGACACGCCAAGGGGACACGCCAAGGGGACACTGAGCTCCTGCTGCTTGGGATGGGATGGGATGGGACAGGATGGGATGAGATGGGACGGGATGGGATGGGATGGGACAGAGTGTCAGGGTGAGCCTGTTCCCAGTATTAGGGAAGCCTGGCTTTAGGTAACAGAAATTGTCCTCTTTGCCAAATCTCGTTCCATGGTTAAGACTAAAATCAAACCACTTTGAGGAAGGCTCCTCAACACCAGCTCATCACCACAGCAGAGTTAAACATCTGCAATGTCAGCCCAGCAATTCCAGGACCCAGAGCAGGGCAGGCTGCCCCAGGAGCCACCAGGAAGATGTCCCTCCCCAGGGAGTGCCCACGGATCAAAGCTGCTGCTGCCACAAACACCTGCAGCTCCCGCAGGGAGGCCACTGGGAGGCTGAGCTTCCATGTGGGATGCTGCCAACTCCATCCGGGCGGGATGCTGTGAGCTGCTGCCACGTGGGACGCACACCAGGGCCCCGCTGGCATCTCCCTCTCTGGTCCTGAGCCCCTGGCTCTGTACCCCGATCTGCCCCTGCTCCTCAGGAGGGTCTGAGCCCTGCAGGGTGCCCGGGAAAGGGGGGGGTGCCCAGGGGAAGGAGCAGGAAGGGGCCTCTCGTGCCCCTGTGCCCACCTCGGGGCTGAGCAGCAGCTCCAGGATGAGCATCACCAAAATGAAGCCACCTCCTGTCTCAGGCCCACCTGGGGATTTGCACCACCATCCCTTAACCATGGATTCTGGAAGGGCAGGAGAGGGATTTTACTCAGTTCTAATGCTGAAAAAAAAACTGCCTCAAACTGCACCTCCCTCTCCTACAGTCACATATGGGGCAAGGTGGCAAAGGAGAGGGGCACTTCAGGCACTGGGGAGAAAGGTCCTTCTTCTCTTCTTTTTGCAGATATTCCTAAAGAACACCTATGAAAACGACTTCATTGATGTTTTCCTCCTTTCCTCCAAATGTCACATGTTCATCACTTTTAAAAAAATGTTATTTTAAAGAGCTAGGACAGAGGGGATGTGTCTGGCACCTCACTGAAGATGAATTCCCAGAATAACCACCCATCCCTCACTGGGTCACCAAAGGCTGATGCTTCCCTTCCCATGGATGACCATCCACCTTGGATGACCACCCCTCTCTGATGACCCACAGCTCAGCCACCAGCTTTGGATGGCTGTCACCACCACAGGGCTCATGCAACCACCAGGCTCCTCGTTGGCAGCCTCAGCCAAACAGTGAAGGGCTAAGCTGATCATGGTGGATGATGTGACCATGGTGGATGATGTGACCATGGTGGATGATGTGACCATGGTGGACGATGCAGCCTCTCATCTAGAGAGTCTCCCAGTTGGGGACACAGCCCGCGAGCGATGGCACTGGGGGACGTGCCCATGCCACACCTGGACACCAGCACCAAGCCCACCACGTGCATCACTTCCTGCTACAAAAACCAACAAATGAAGCCCCCCAAAGACAAGAGCCTGACGAACAACCCAAAACGACCCGAGAAGGACCACGCCACGACTGAAGAGGAGCAAACCCAAGGACGGAGACGCCCATTACCAGAGTAGCCTCCCGAGGACTTGATGTACATCTGCCCGTACTGCTCCTCCACCATGGTGTCGTAGGCCTCGTCGTCCTCCTCGTCCTCCTCGTTGTGGTAGGAGGTGGGGCTGTCGGTGGTGGGGATGCTGCTGGCGCCGGGGCTGGTCCGCTCGCCCTGCGAGTACTGCACCTGCTGCACGTTGGGGATCAGGGTGGCCAGGTTGGGCATCCCGTAGTAGGACACGCGGGAGAGCTTCAGGGGCGCCGCGTTGGTGCCGGCGCCGCCGGTGCCGTCCCGGGCGCCGGGTTCCAGGGGCCTCTTCCCGGGCAGGCCGGGCAGGGCCTGCAGCTCCAGGTTCTCGTGTTTGACGCGCGTGAGGAGCGGGATGGGCATGGAGGGGGACATGACGTAGGGCGCCGCCGCCGACTGCAGCTGGTTGTTGCAGGGGCTCTGCGGCTCCGAGCTGGGGTCTTCGATCATGGTGGTCTGAGAGTCACAGTGCGGCGAGCTGACCTTGAACATCAAGTCCGTGCCTTTCTCCACGATGTGCTGGATCTGCAGGAAGCCCGCCGTGTACATCACCACCAGCTGCTCGCTCGCCGCCATGGTCAGCTTGCCGGTGTAGCAGAAGGAGAGGATCTGCTGGAAGCAAGCCGGGGGGACGGTGCCCGGCAGCTCGAAGGCGTTCTTGCTGTTCCCACTGAACAAGTCTCGGAAGTAGAGGCTGCTGGCGGCCAGCACCGCCCGGTGAGCCTTGAAGGCCTGGCCCTTCACCACGATGGAGACATCGCAGTAGAGCCCCAGCAGCCGCTGCTCGTTGAGGCAGCCCAGCACGGTGTTCCCAAAGTTGGGAATCTCTATGTGCAACATCTGCGACATGGCTCAGGATCGGCTGGAGCTCCTCAGACATTCAATGCAGGGATATCCAAAGTAGGGCACATCTGAAAAAAGGGAGAAGGCAGGGAGAGAGGAACGGCGTTTTTAGGCAGCTCACCAAAAGCAGGCGAAGCAGAGGAACCCACCTCACCCGACATCAAAGGCTCCAAGCCCAGCTCCCAGAGCCGGCACCGAACAGCAGTCGCTTATAAAAATCACTTATCAATGTTTTCAACCGGCCCTGGAAATGCTCTGCCAAAGGATCCTCCCAAAAATGCAAGTATTTCCTTCAAGTTGCCGTCTGTTTAAATAAGCACCACTGATTTATTCCCCCGGGGGGTTTTACTTTATGCAGGAAAATCTGAACGATAATGGGAGAGAACAGTAAAGCAAAGGAAAGACAGTCAGACAGATCTCGGTAGCATTATATAAGAAACACAACAACCAGCAGCTCTGTTGAAACTACAGAAAAGATATTTATAAAACAATGTGCCATTCTGCCCGAAATAAATGCAGGATTCTGCCGGAGCGACAGCTCCCAGGAAAAAGCACTTTGAAAAGCAATCTTCCCATTTGCACCAGAAAGAGGGAGCATTTCAACAGTTAAACCCCTTCTCAACAGATTTATCCTCCAACAAAACCAGGCTTAGCTCCAAATTAAGCCAGATATTTGAGCCCCAATAAAACAAACCAAGTGCCGCAACGAGCCGCCTACCAAGTTGTCTTCTCATGCCCCTTCCCTGCAGCCCCAGCGGGGCGGGGGAAGCCCCAAGGCTGGGGTGGGAGCCCCCCCGGTCCCCCCATCCCCGGGTACCCTCCGGGTGACCCCCCCCGGGATGGAGGCGGCGGCTCCGGCTCCGCATCCCAGCGCCAGCCGTACCTTTTGGCCGCGGGGACAATTCCTGCCTTCGCCGTGTCCCCCC
>VWZG01004561.1:111495-126342 GCA_013396735.1 Grallaria varia
TTTCCCCCCCCCCCCCTTCTCTATCACTGATTTTAAGAGCCTCTCAAACCAAGGAGAAGCAAAAATAGAAAATGCAACATTTTAAATTTTTTTTTTCTTTGCTGCAAGGAGAAGGGAGAAAGGGAGAGACCTGGATAAAAAATACGATTATCCTGCAGAACGGAATATTTTGCCACCTAATGAAAACTCAAGACCCCGAGTAAGTTCCTGCCACCAGAAAGCAAACAGCACCCCATCACCCTGCCTCCAGCAGCCCATCACAAGCACTAATTCCCATCCGTAACACATCAAAAAGACAAGTGCCATGCTGAATCCTATTCTCCTCACTCCTAGTACACAACAGCAGAGCAGGCAATATATAACATGCATGACTCAGTCCTACCACCGTGCCACTACGGAACAGAAAGCTTTAAAATAAAGTAAATATCTTAAAAGGTCAATTAAAAAAAGCTTACAAAACATCAGACGCTGCTTCTTGCTAGAGCTCATTACCTAGTATGGTGGAGCTGCCTGTGTGTTTTTTTTCTTGTGCAAGTTAGTCTGTGAGTCAGCATTAACACACATGAGAACATCAGGAATACTGCCTAGTTCTGATGCAATGGAGGTTGTAAAAAAAAAAAAAAAGAAGAAGAAGAAATCGCACTCGGTTTGGACAGGAGCCTGTAATTCAATTGCCTTTACTTTTCAATTACTGCATAGCCTACCCTGACCAACCTGCAGAGGGGAAGGAAACTTTGCTTACATCTCTGTCTTAAAATTAATGACTTTTGCTTTTGGCCACGGCTTATTCTCCCTGCTTTCAAAAAAAAGGAAAAAAAAAGACATAATATAATTAACCCTTCAAGGGCAGCTGAGCCTGTGCAGCAATGGGGATCTCCATGTTTTTGTAGGAATTTCAGGGCTGGAAAACAACCCTGCCAAAAAGTTCTGGCGAAGGGAGACATTTATACATTAAACTTTTAATACTCTATAAAGCAAAGCTACAATTGCATCTGAGCTTGATCCTTAATGGAAATATAAGCTCGCAGACAAGGGAGGTTACAGACTGCAGGAATTTAACTCTGTGCTTCTGGGCTGAGAGAAGCAAATACGAGACTGCACAGGAGGCTCTGCAGAAATGAGGGGGTTTGGGCGTTAGGCAAAAACCCTGAAAACCTGAAAATTGGTGCCAGAAGATGGTCACCTCAGCCTGCTGCCCACCCTGGATGGAGGCAAAGCTGAAAACCTGCATTGTTCACACACTGCATTGACTGCCTGTACTTCAGCAAACAATTCCCTCTAGCCCTTCTTCCCAGGGGGAAAACCTCTCCAGCCTGTCCCCTGCTCTCGGGATTGCTGCAGGACAGTCCAGGAGCCACAACACTGACTTTTCTTTTCTGCCTCCTCTGCTCCTGCAACAAAAACCCCCTTCACCGAGGCAACAAATCATGCCCAGAGCTTCAGAACGTGCCTGTCTTTGTAGCACACCCAGAAAACTCTGCAGCCCAGAACGCTGTATTACAGAGGTGATGATGATTCTATGAGTATACAGATGAAATATGATAATACAAATTATACATGGTCAATATATTTTAGATTTATATATAAATATATTCCATGGTCAGCTACATCTTCTGAGCCAACGCCAACATGTGACAAGTTCTGTGCTGCTGTGCAGTCCTGGCAGAGCCTTCCAGATGCCCAGCACAGACATTCCTTAAATTTGAAGGCTTTGCAGGGATCCAAACCTTATGCAGCAGAGGAGGGTCGGAGGCCGGCGGTAAAAAATGTCCCCCAATATTCACAACATGCTGCAAACACTGAGCTGATCCCACACCAACAAACACCAATCAAGCATCAACCCTCTCCCCCGGATAGCTAATGCATATGGATTAATAATATAGATTAATAATCCAGTGGCTCACGAAATATGCTAAATCCCAGTTTAGTTTGCTGGTTGGTTTTACGAGTAGGCACAAACACTAGAAAGCTTTTTTTCCCCCCAAAGTATAAATACTTATTAATGCTGATTAACCAACACAGAATCCCCCTAAAATTAGAGATCAATCACTTCTGCAGCTTCTCTCGCAGGCAAGGGCCCTGTCTCAAACCAGCGTGAGCCTGGTAGGTTTTTTTTCCTTAAGCATGTGGGACACTTGAATACAGATGAATTGAGTTTTAAAGGAAGAAAAAACCCCAGCAGCAACTTCTGGGCCAAGTTCCTGTGTGCCAAACTTTTCAACTGCCACAGCACAGCTCGACAGTGTTTCAAAAGAATTTAAGCACTGTTTTGAATACTGCTGACAATCTTCCCCATCAAAATTTGTAATTTAAAATACCTCAAATGTGAAAAGCACGCTCCCTGGGGCACGCTTCGCTCTCCCTCCCCGCCGCCCACCCTCCCCGAGCCCCAGTTGGAAGAAAATCCATTTCTTTCCGTGGCTGGCTGGTTTTTCCCCCACCTCCCGTAGGGACCCCCAGTGCCCAGCCCAGCTCGTGGATGGAACCTGCGCCCCGAGACACCACCACCTTCCTCCTCCAGAGCTCTGCTGCTGGTCTAGAGAGAAAAGCAGCCACTGGTTTAGAGAGAAAATACTGACTTACAGCTAAAACCAGCCACCAGCTTAGAGATGAAAAACTGATTTACAGCTGAAACCAGTCACTGGTTTAGGGATAAAACACCAAGACCAGCCAGTGGTTTAAAGCCAAAACCAGACTCCTACATCACGAAGGGGTTAATCCATTCCCACCCTTCCATCCAGTGGATCCGACGCTCCTCTGGATGCGCCGATAACCCCCCAAAGAACTCTCTGCCACCGCGTCCAAGCTGGCGAGGGGCACCCTCCCGACTTTCTCGGGATGCTGTTGGGAAGCAGCAGCTCCATTCTGGCAGCAGCATCTTTAGGATTTCCCTCCCGGGCACCACAAAGCACCTTGAAAGGTCACTGAGCGCCTTTGGCGTCCTCGGCTCCATCCCCAGCGCCGCGGCGGACGAGACACGGATTGACCCCGACGGGAACCCAGCAGAGATCCCCCCCCTCCATCCCCCCGAAATAATCCATCGCCACCCCTCGCCAGCCCCTTTGTCACAGGAACGCCTGGAAACGTCACCTACCCAGTGCGGCCGAGCCGGGGCTGGGGAGGCTTTAAATGCCAGCCCTGCTCTCCTGGGATGGAGGCGAAGGCTGCCCGGATTGCTGCGGAGCGCCGAGCCGGCACGCAGCACAAAACACCTCCATGGTAAAGTCTACGCAAAGCCCGTGCCCATTACCCAACTCATTAAAGGCAGCGATACTTTGTAACATACTCTAATCTTTAATATTCATAGCCTGCCTCATTTGCATGTCGTGCCATAAATAGTCGAAGCAGAGGTAAAACACAAAGCGCTCCACTTGCATTTCTAATTACGCCTAAAATCAAATGTAAATCACAACACATCCGAGACACTGAAAATATTAAATTTGCTGGCTCTCCGTTAAAAATCTTTTTTAAAAAAAAACCCCAAGCCCGAACCACACACACAAACCCAATTATTTTAAAAAAGGAAAATCAAAGGGAATCATGGTGTGGGTACCAGGATGACACTGTTTGAAGAGGAGAGATGATCCACCCCAGCCCTGCCCTGGTGATGGACTTTGGGGCACTCTGGCCGTGAGTCCCCAAGGAATGTCACCACCCGCTCATCGTCCCCAAACCAGCCCTACAAAACTGTCCTTCCCACCCAACTGGGCTGCGGCTGCTCGTTTAACCTTGGCCTTTGGAGGACCAAGAGGAGCCTTTCCCTCTGGGGGGGACCAGGAAAGTTGATCCCCAGCAAAGGAGGTGAACGTGCAGAATCAGCTCCGACGTGAACCCGCGCCGGGCGCTGGGCTGGCTGGAGGTCGGGATGAGGGAGGGTGGGAGCTGTTCCATCCCAAGGTTCGAGGGGAGAAGAGGTGTTTTGGGGTGCTGAGGCAGCACAGGGGGTTTTATCCCTGCTCTGTTTTCTCCTGAGCTGGGAGCTGCCCCACGGTACTTCCATGGCACCCTCCGGCAGCGGTGCCAGGACGGGCTCAAGATCCCACTCAACTGCTGATGTCACCCAATGGAAAGACTCGTGCGCTCTCCAGATACATCCTGAATATTATCCCTTAATTTAGGAGCTGCAGCAAGTCCACCTGCCTCCCCTGGAAAGGATCCCTGGGACCTGCACGCCATTGGTAACGGCTAGTGGGATTTCAGTCCCCATCCACCACCAATCCTGAAGGAATGGTTTCCACAACAACTCTCAATTTATGGACTTTCAGGGAAAAGCGTGGTCCTGGTGCTGCTCAGGGGAAGGAGCCAGGCTGCACTCCGGGGATGTCCTCACCTCTACAGCTGAATGGACCCCACTTCCCCCAGATCACGGAGGTATCAGGTTATACCTCAATATCCTCGGAAAAAAAGTGCTATTAGTAACATTACTGTCAAGGGCACAAATAATTTCCCCTGCTTCTGCATCGGGCACCATAAAATCCCCTCCATTTTATGGAAGTCCATCACTATCAAGACGTGCAAATGCACATTTTTAGTTGCAGAGCACTGTAGCCCCAAGCCAAGGCTCCTGTCCCTCCCCACACCCAGACAGCCCTCCTCACCCACCACACTGATCCAACACTCTGCTGCTCCTCCCAGGAAGCTCAAAACCTTCCCAACCTTCATCCCTCTCCCTGCTCCTCCTCTCCATCCCTCTCCCTGCTCCTCCTCTCCATCCCTCTCCCAAGAAGCTACTCACAACACAAAGGTGCAGCATCCACGGGACTCAAACCAAAGTTTTACACATTTATACCCCAAGATTTAATTAAAAATCAGACGAACTAAATTCTGTGGAATGAGGACACAAAGCCCACACCTTTTGGGAAGGCACCTGGCCCAGCAGAGGAACAGGGACCGAGCCAGGCTGGATCCCACTTACCTTCCCCTTCCAGCTCCATAAACCCACCAGATCTTAATGACAGGCTCTTGTGGGTGGCTGTCCCCGGGGAAAAATGCATTTTTAAGTCACTTGAACGGAGGCTGTCTTTGAAAAGGGAGCTAAACATCACCAAAGGGTGCCGGGCACTCATCAGCCGCTCCGAGCCGGCGCCTCTCCCTTAGGAGATCCCTCCTGTTTGACAAAAGGCTTAAAGACACTTCTGAGAATGAAGAGTGGAAAGAAGTAAGAAAAAACCCCCACATTTATCAACACCATGTTCTGCTCCTACTTGCACACCGAGTTTCCAGGTCCCCAAATCCCACTGGAGAGAGGACCCGGGGACTTGTGAGAGGGTTCCCCCCTTGTTCTCCTCCTCCCCTGGTGCTGCAGCTCGTCCTGCCCCTTTGCAGACCCTTGCCTGGCTCCACAGCAACACCACAGCAGCTCGAAGGAAGAGTTAAAAGCCCTTTTCAGCAATATCAACTTCCAAAGAATTCCAGAGACATCAGGAAATTCGAAGCCCCAAAGGTGGGCAGCCCCTGCCCGTGCCGAGGGAGAAGTGAAAGCGAGTTGCTCGCAGCCTGCAAAGCCTCCCTGCTCCTCGCCCTGGCAGCCTGCCCAGACCTATTTTTAAGCCCATTTACTAGAAATCCCACAAATTAAAGGAAATACGGATAATGTTGTAAGAATCCTTTGGGCCAAATAAAAGCTACACATAATTTTCCTTGTGCATCAGAGTAAGATCCTTAACCACAAAAACCAGATTTCCCCAAAGCTCTTTTGCAACAGTGCGAGAGAGAGAGAATCTTGTTTTGTAAAAAGTTGCTTTGATTCACTCCTGGATTACAGGGAGCAGGGCGGCCCCGCTGCCTCCGGCCAGACCCACCAGGGATTGCTGCTGGGAGAGAGAAAGGTGGTGGAAGAACACAAATCAATTCAACATCCCCAGCTCTGCAACGGGGGCTGCAGTGGCAGCGAGGCACAGGGAACCTGAGGATGTGTATTGGGGTTTTTTTTTAACCCGTAGAGGAGATTTATCTTCCAGCTTCTTTCAAAGTGTGTGTTGATGGTGCCCATGAAAGGTCAACCTGCTGGGGAGTCTCCTCCTTGAGCACACCATGATCCTGGAGAAATTCCTGCTCCATGCACTCCAACCCCACCGTATCATCTTGTTTGGACAGTCCATCAAATCAGGAGCCCACACAACCCCTGTCACCTGCACTCGTGACACCAAAACCAGTCACCATGGACCTGCTTCCTGATGTCCCATCCCATTCCTAACTGCATCTCTCCCTGGCACAGCCCCAGGGACCCCAGCACAGCCTTGGCACCTCTTCCTGGGGACCCCAGGATAACCCCAAGCATCTCTCCCTGGGCATTCTGGCACAGCCCCAGGGACCCCAGCACAGCTGTGGGGTCTCTCCCTGGACACCCCAGCACAGCCCTGGGAACTCCAGCACAGCCCTGGGGTCTTTTCCCAGAGACCCCAAGGATAGTCCCAGACATCTCTCCCTGGGGACCCTGGCACAGCCCTGGCACCTCTTCCCAGAGACCCTGGCACAGCCCTGGGGTCTCTCCATGGAGACCCTGGAATAATCCCAAGCATCTCCCCTTGGGGACCCTGGCACAGCTCCGAGGGGTCTCGCCTTGGGGACCCCAGCAGTGCACCCAGGGGTCTGTCCCCAGATCCCAGCACATTCCCAAGGGATTCTCCTTGGGGACCCCAGCAGTGCACCCAGGGGTCTGTCCCCAGATCCCAGCACATTCCCAAAGGATTCTCCTTGGGGACCCCAGCAGTGCACCCAGGGGTCTGTCCCCAGATCCCAGCACATTCCCAAGGGATTCTCCTTGGAGACTCCAGCACTGCCCCCAGGGGTCTCTCCATGGGGATGCCAGCACTGCCCACGGGGCTGGGCAGGATGATGCCACGTTGTGCATCACACCAGCCCCAGCGATGGGTCTCCCCAGCACCTCCCCAGGGATTTGATGAGAAATGGTGATTTTATATAAAAATAAATCTGTGCTCTTTATCTCTGCGTTTAAATAGTCCCAGAAGGGTCCCTTGTGGGGTGAGCACAAGAGAGGGGGAGTGCAGGAACTAAAGGGGCATCCAACTGCAGGGGGGCTTTGGGAAGGAGGGACGAGCCTGCATTTCACACAGCATCCAGTCTGAACCATGCAAAGGCTTCAGTGAACTCCAGTGACCGCCCTGGTACCGTGGGGGGATTAAAAAGAAACCAACAACCAGACACACGTTTCACTGCAACCCATCGGACGAGCAGAAAGAGCCCCAAAACACACCAGTAAAAGCAGCATTTGTGGTCAGTCCTGGCAGGGAGGGGATGAGGGGAAGGTGCTTCCTTTCCAACAGCGGCAGCGAAGCAATCACCATCCACACTGACTCTCCTTTCACTCCTCTCCATCCCTACCAATCGCATAAAATGTCTTCCTTACAAACATTCCAGCTTCTTACAAAGAAAAAAATAACAATGCAGGGGAACAACCACTTCTATCCTACAAACTCACGGGTCTGAACAGTTGGACACGCAACTTCGGGAACTTCTCCAAGATTTATGTTTTGCATGGAAAGCAAATGTTGGTGTTTTGGGTTTTTTTCAGCCTGGGAAAATATTTAAGTGCTAAGTTTACGAAGCCAAGTCCATTTATTCCTGGTTTACGCCGCTGCTCAGGTGGAATCTAATGAGTGGCTGAAGCAGGAGCAGGGGGGGGCGCTGGCTGGTGCCAGGAGCCCCCCACCCAGGGCTGTGCCCACACGTGGCTCTAGGAATTGTGCCCCCAAACGGGTTCCCCCCATGGCACGGATGGCAGGAGGGGCTGACGGGGGGCCCCCCGTGCCTGGAGCATCCCCTGGCCGGGCGGTGCAGACACAGCCCCAGGTTCCCTCCCAGCCCTGGCCGGCCACGGCGCCGCCCGGCGCAGCCAAAGCCTTTGCACAGAGAGTCTCTGCAGGAACACCAACGCTGGACTTGCATTCTCATGGGCCCTGGCCCGCTTTACCCAAGTGCTGCCCTCCCTGCGTGCAGGGGGACACTCCGCCCTGTCCTCCCAGTCCCACCAGTGCCACTGGGACCATCCCACGAGGCCAGGCACTGGTGGGGGACAGTCCTGCCCCACCCCTGGAAGCCTCCAAGGCCAGGTTGGACAGGGCTTGGAGCAACCTGGGCTGGTGGAAGGTGTCCCTGCCTTTAAGGTCCCTTCCAACCTAAACTTCCCAACCTAAGCCTAAACTGTTCTGGAATTCCATAAACCCCCGAGGACTGTTTGACCCTGAGGCTCCACCACTTCTGCTCAGCCCTGGAGACTTTCCACCCCAGACACAAGGCCCTTCAGTTTTTTGGAGGGTTTTTTTTGTGGGTTTTTTTGCAGCAAGTGATTTGCCTCTTATTTTTCCATCTCTTTGTGCATTTTTGCAAATCTTTCTGGCCAGTTAAACCAGAACCATGGCGATTGCGACACCCAGGAAATTTGCTGCAACGCTCTGCAACTCTTGCAAGGCAATTAGCCAAAACCTCACACAAATAGGCTATTTTTTTTTTTTTTTTGCCACACCATTCTAACCACCAAGCATTAACCCATTTTCTTAGGAAACAACATCTGCTAAAACAACTTCCTAATCTAGCAGCAGGCATGGAAAAAAAAAATCCCACTGCAGTATCTCTAATCCCTGGCCAAGAGAATTTGGTGATTTGTCTCACTCAGAGTGGCCCAGCTGAGCTAAAGGTCCTCCCACTCTCCCTGGAATCCTCATTAACTGGTCAGGAAAAGTGATAGGGTTGATTTATATCATTTATATGCTTTGAGGACAGAGGTGATGGTGGAGCACCCTGGGGGCTTTGGAGTAGGATGTGCATCCCTGAATCCAGCTCTCGTGGGGTCTGAAATCCTTGGAGCTCGGTATTGAAGAGGAGCCTGGATGTGACTCTCAGTGCCATGGTCTAGTTGACAAGGTGGTGTTGGATTCAATGACCTCAGAGGTGTTTTCCAACCTCCCTGAGCCTGTGCCTAAATCATGGCACAGACATCACCAGCAATAACCCACCGGGCAATAAAGCAGCAGCTTCCATTTTCCTACCCCACATTTACATGGCTTTCCTTCCTGAGAAGATGCCAGCCTAGAGCAAGGACTGAGCCCCACCATTTGCCCAAGGAAAGAGTGATCACAGCGAGAGAAACTGAGGCAGGGCAGGGTAACACACCCAACATCCCACAGCAAACCAGACCTCAGGGGCAGCGAGGCAGGAACCCCCCTCTGCACTTTTCCTTATTCCAGATTAAAACAGCAGCGACACTTCTGGGCCTCAGATGAGTTATAACTCACTCCCTCCCTTATTCTCTGCCCCTGCTTTCTCCCCCATCCTGAAAAACCAATAAAATAAAATAAAAAGCTTCCTTTTGGGAACTCAGTGGCAATGACACCGCTCCCATCTGTTGCTAAGTCCAAGCACCTCTTTCCAAAGGAGGAAAGAGGCTGGAAAACTGCAAGGGAGTCAAGTGTTTGCATGGTTTTCCTGAGAAATGAAATCCAGCTTTAAACACAGTCAGTCGGAGACTATTCTGAATCACCTCTTGAATTTTTTAATGCTACGCCAGGGAGCACTGAAGGTAAATATGTTAATTTAACTTCAATCATGGTGCAGGGGAAAAAAAAGCAGCACACTGTATTAGTTTAGGGTACCAGGTCTTAAAACTATTCATGCATTTCTGCATATTTTATACTCAGCAAATAAAGTTCCAAGGTTCTATAAGGAGGCTGTGAAATTATTCTGAGTAAGCAATAATGAGCTGTGCATTATATAAGGCTGATACTAATGGTAATCTATTATTAAAATTTAAGAGTTGGAGCAGCCAAAAGAGTCCGAAAGCAGGTTTTCCTCTCTAGGAAGGGAAAGAATCACCTGGAGGAGGGAGGTTGGCCAGGCAGGGGAGTTTTGGGAGATACTCTCCAGCCAAGCTGCACCCCATTATCTTTGGGATAATCTCTCCTGTGTCTAATTAACTCACAGGTACCACCACCACAACCTCATCCCACAGCACAGGCACCATCCCGAGCCACGGCGGGTTCGTATTCCCGGCGTGTTCAATTCTCTGCCTGGTGTTTCAGCGTAACAGATCTCCTAAAATGCAATAAAAAATTAACAGGGTTTCGGGTTTGTACATCTCAGTGATCCCCAGGGTGATCTCGACCCTTGACTCCTGCTGAGATGCCCCACTTAGGCTGCACGGAGGGCGGGGATGTCACCACTAAAACCCGACGTGCTTTTCCTACCTGTGCCTGTTCTCCTGCCCAACCACCTCCAGAGCAGCACCACCACATCCAGGGCGGATTCATGGATGGTACCACCATTTAAACGCACAAGGGGAAAGGGCAGCATCACATCCCAGCAACCCGGCCTAGGGGAAGGTGTCCCTGCCCACGGCAGAGGGGTTGGAATGGGATGGGCTCTAAGGTCCCATCCAATCCATTCCATGTTCAAGCCAAACTTGGCTTGATGGCAGTATGAACCAGGCCTGCTGTGGCCATCTCCCAGTGCCACTTCTTCCTGGGGTCGGATGCTTTTGTGGGGACTTCAGGACTCATCCCAGCGAGCGCTGCGCACTTTAAGGACAAATCCTCACCTACTGCAACATCCCCTCTCAGCACTGCTGTGAGAGAAACAAACAGCAAAAAGCCCAGAGTTCAGCTCATTTTCCTCCTTCCTGCATCTTCTGGTGACAATCAAAGGAGTCCCTGGGGGCTGGAACTCTGTATGTGACAAACTCACACCGAAACAGGCACACCCGCGAGGGACTGGGGTGTCCCCACACCTAACCTGTCACAGCTCCATCTCACGGGGCTCATGGACCCCCAACACACCTGGCCACGTGCTGGTCTCACCTCAACACCCACCCCTTGGAGGAAAAGCCTCCCCTGGTTTGCAGGAAATGCAGAATGGAATTTCTGCTGCCTTTCAGGGCACGTGGCCAAGCGCCACTTTTATATCTAACGAAACTTCGCAGTAAGTGCAGCCCCCAAAGGCAACGACCTGCCCAGACCAGAGCATAACGAAGCATAATGACTCCAGGAGAAACAAACTTAATCCAAGACCTTCCTGCCCTGGGAAGGATCTGAAATAACGACGAGCTCGTTGCTCTCCAGGCTGCTCAAGGCGCTGGGAAGGGAAGCAAAGCGGAGAGGATGGAGCAGGACAGACGTGCTGGTTGCCCGTGGCATCCACCCCCTCCATGGGCCCATTCCCATTCCCATTCCATCACACCCACCTGGGCTGAAGGAGTTAACAGCTCTTCTGGGACAGCGTAACAGGAGAAGGGACTTAGTCATCTCGGCATGTCCGGATCGGTATGAACGGGAGCTGCCTGTGAATGAAGTTGCCTTGGAGATGCAGCCAAAACCAATGACCAGATATTAACTTTTCACATCAGGCTGCCAAGGCAGGCAGAACATGTGAAACCAGCGGGGCAGCTTCCAGCAGAGCTGGGAGCATCCGGACACAACGCGAGGGGCCCCCGAGAAGCAAAACCCTGCGGTGCCTTTGCTCAAGGGGCAGGAGAAATTGCCCCTTGCAAGGCCAAGCCTGGCAACAGAGCCCTGCTCTGGGACCTTGTGGAATGGGTAATTAACGCCCAGATGCAAGAAGGTGTCTTCCCTCAGTCTCATTTCACAGCTGATATTAAAGATACCAGCACCAAGCTCCCTAATTCCTTCCGGAATGAGCTTCATAAGCAGAAAAAAACTGCTGTGGGCACCTTACCCAAGGCAGCCGAAAGGAGACGTCACGGAGCAAACCCATTCCAGAGGGGTTCAAAGGCTCACACACCTGCCCAACCCCAGCTCCTCCTCTGCACTCCCACGGGTGGCTCTGCAGGTGGAGCAGGAAGGAGGGGATGCTCCAGCCACCTGCCCTGAGAGCACAGTCACTTAGGAAGGAGAGGATGCTCCAGCCACCTGCCCTGAGAGCACAGTCACTTAGGAAGGAGAGGATGCTCCAGCCACCTGCCCCGAGAGCACAGTCACTTAGGAAGGAGAGGATGCTCCAGCCACCTGCCCTGCCAGCACAGTCACCCAGCAGGGGCAAGCTCAGCCCCAGGCAGAGGGTTCTCAGCCTCAGCTCAGAGCAAGGTGCTCCTGCCCCCAGAGAAGGTGGCCAGGGGGACACTGCCAGGAGGACAGCGGGTGACCAAGAAGGCAGCAGGACGCACCAGCTCAGCCCATGGGTGAAGATCACCCCACCTGGACCTTGCCTGGACCTCCAACCTCACTGGAGCACTGACCCCTGGAAAGAAAGAGCTCTTGAACCACCACAAGGCTTGCTCTGCACGAGATAAATCAGGGCATGAGGGGATAAATCAACCGTCCCGCACTCCTGGAGAACACACACCCTCAGTGAGGACCTCCCAATCACCTCCTTCTAACCCAAAGTCCAGCCTCGGAGGGGGAACAGAATTTTCAGGGAATGACTTCCAGGAGAGCCACCAGCCTCCACCACAGCCATGCTGGATGCAAAGCCCAGCCCCACCACCACGTCCACCAGCAAGGAACGGGCTGTCAAACCCCACCCCAGGCTACTGGGGACACCCCACACCTCCCTCCTTAGAACAGCAGGAGGTGAAATGGCCATCTCTGCACCCTGGCAAACGCTCCTTCCCATCCGCACAGCAGCCCCTCAGTATTTTTTCCCAGAAGGGAAAACAGAAGATGCTTTCCATAAGCAGACGATTTCAGCAGCTAATTTTACCATCACTTATGGTCGACTTTATGACTAAGATTTCATGCTGACTATATTAATCCTGTCAAATTTCAGAGTGAGAGAGAAATGATACTGTATATTTTATGGCTGCAATAACTTCTAAGCCATTAGACATGCATGCTGACATGAAAGTAATCAAATTGATTTTTTCCTGTTACAATGAAGAACTTTGTATGAGCAAATAGTCTTTCTGGCACAGGAATGGAAGGCCAAGAAGCCTGTGCTCACTCAGGAAATTAGGAAATTGCCACGAGCCATCGTTCAGAAATTCGAGTTTTCTGCTTACTCACATTTTATTGCCACCAAAGCTGAAAGGAACACGTTAGTCCACCGAGCGCCCGACAAAAGCCAACGCGAGGGATAATCAGAGGGTTTTTGAAGCCACGTTAAATACTGCAGAAGCTGCAGTTAATGGATTTCCCAGCATTAAAGGCTCCCTTGTGCCTTTTTGAACCTCGTCAGACACAGGGCCCCTGGCACGGGGCAGCAGCTCCCCAGCCACTCCTCCAGGTGTGGGGGGCACAAGTCACAGTAGGTCACACTAAGCCATTTAGAGGACTCTGGGCAAGTCCTGGGAACGTGGAAGCCCAGACTCCATGAGAAATCCCACGAGCCAGAGGGTCAACTGAGAAAACCAGCTTTGTTTTCAGCTCCTTCTCCTCTGCAGGCAGCAGAGGAGGAATCACTTCAAATAATTCTCTAAAAGTTAATAGTCCATTATTAATAAATTCCATGTGCTCGCTGTTTTCTTGGGGTTTTAAACCCTCATATCTACACTGGAAAGCAGGGAGCCCTTCTTTGGCTTTGACCACCTAAAATTCCAGTTTAAACCCTTTAATCCGACATGTTTGCCAAGTCCTGAAGGAAGCCAGGTGGAAATGGACCCGTGACAGGCAGACAAGTGGCAGGGCAGAGGTGACAGTGCGGGGTGTCCCCTGCCATGCGTGCCAGGACACCCATGGGCAGGGGCACAGCCAGGCAGGGCAGGGGCTCTGCCAGCCAAGCCCTGCAGGGACGGGCAGACCGGTCTGAAAACCTGCCAGGTGCAAAAACCCATGAAAACCTGTTTGCTTCGCCACGATGGGTGAGGACACGTTGGGTGTGAGAGGACACATCACCGAGGCTCAACACCTTGGAAGACACGGCAACCAGAAGAATTTAAGTGCTGATAAACACACGTAACAAACCCCAGCACCCTGCAGGCACAGCCATGGCTCCTCTGCAGCCACCAAAGCCTAAGACCTTCTGTTCATTTTCAATATTGATCTCCTACCTTTTGGTGGAATATTGATATGAATCATTAAATAACATCAGATCTTTCAAACCAAGCAACCTGCAGGTAAAATACTTGCACAGAGAAGTGGAGAGCTGTCCAAAGGCTCCAAGGAAGCTCTGTGTGTGTATGGATATCCTTGGATACATACACACACACACATATCTATCTATATGTTGGGTTAGCAAAAGGATGGCTGATTTGACACAAATTCAGTTGCAAATCAAAATGCTTTGATGGCTCTCTACCAAAACCACTTATTTTTGGTTATGTTTTCCCTGTGGCATTTGGGTTTTTTTTTTAACAACCAAAAAGAACTTAGAAATACAGAACCATAAACACACAACTACTTGGACCTTAAAAGCTCATCTCGTTCCGACCTCCTGCCGTGGGCAGGGACACCTTCCACTAGACCAAGGTGGCTCCATCCAGCCTGGCCTCTAAGAAAACAGATCCAGTTTCATTTTGTTGGGTTTTTTTGCTGTTGCTATTTTTAGTTTGCTGGGTTTTATAGCAGTTTGGGGTTTTTTTTATTTTTAAGTAGATTTAAGTAAAACTCTCCCCAAAAAACCTACCAAGTCAAAGCCCATTCCAGTGCCAACCAAAGGGGTCTGCTCTGCTGCTCCTGAGATTTATATGGATCCCATTTCCCAGAGCAAGCACGGCCCGTGCACCAGTTTGGGATCTGGTGGCCAGAGGGGGGTGGCTGGTGGTCCACGAGCCCACCACCACCTTCAGCCGACCCCCAGCAGGAAAACAGCGACTCCCCATAACCAAACCCCCCCAAAACCCTTCTGTGAAGTTACCCCCCAAAACCCTCCTCCAAAGTTGTCCCCCCAAACCCTCCTCCAAAGTTACCCCCCCAAACCCTCCTCTGAAGTTGTCCCCCCAAA
>VWZG01004561.1:127114-137341 GCA_013396735.1 Grallaria varia
GGGCACAGCAGCCCCAGCAGAGCCCCAGCTGCGGGCGCAGCAGCCCCAGCTCCGGGCGCAGCAGCCCCAGCTCCGGGCACAGCAGAGCCCCAGCTCCGGGCACAGCAGCCCCAGCAGAGCCCCAGCAGCCCCACATTGAAACGCAGAAAAGAAAAACCCGACGACGCTCTTTAGAGCCGCGTGACCCAATTCATTATAAAGAATGTCAGTTAGCAAACCTCTTAAATAAAACATTAAGCTAGAGGTAATTTGAAGCCTTGTGGATTTTGTTTTACTCAATTATTTTCTAATGCTTCGACTTCGAGAATAAATATGCAGAAATCCAAAAAAAAAAAAAAAAGAGAGAGAGAGGGATACTGAGGGTTTCATTTAAATCTTTTTCAAAAGAAATGAAGACATTCATACCAAACCAAAATACCCTCAACCACGGCAGACTTTTAATTAAAACTTTTACGTCCTACAAGATCCTTCAAGGTTATAATATCTGCTCCCACATCACGAGGCAGCGTCACACTCACATTAAAATAACCTGTGCTACAGACTGCTGGAACTTTTATCCAAGACACACACTCACAAATTAAACCAGGTTCGAGCACTATTTTTTTCCCCTCCCCACAATTCCCACAAGCAGAGTTTCCCTCCAGCAGACCCGGAGGCAGCAGAGGATGGTGCTGGCCTCTGCTTTGGTTTTATTAATGCCCCATGGGGAGAACGTGGTTGTAGCAAGACAGGTGGGGACAGAAAACCTGAAGAGTGATGAAGAATAAAAGCCAATGTGGAGATGAGCAGTCTGAAATGAGGTTAACGGGGAAAAAGGGGAAAACAAGGGAATCCCAGAATGGTTCGGGTTGGAAGGGACCTTAAAGTCCCTCCAGTCCTACCCCCTGCCATGGGCAGGGACACCTCCCACCATCCCGGGCTGCTCCAAGCCCCATCCAACCTGGCCTCGGACACTTCCAGGGACGGGGCTTCTTTGGAAGGAGCTTGATGATCAGCACTGCGAATGCTCTTCCAAGAAATACCATAAAACTCACAGAAACGCAGCCAGAAGGAGGTGTCCTTGGGAGGAAAAAACAAAAGAAAGTTCAGAGCTAAATCTTTGATTTGTATTTGGCAGCATCACCCTTTTCAAGAAGGTACCAGAAGGAGATTTGCAGGAATGTGTTTATCCCTGCTCCACGAGCAACTCTGCTCTAGGAAACATTCCGGAAACAAAGAAAACCCAGAAGATAAAAAGATTCCTTTCCGCCACCCTCTTTGGAGTAAAACACCTCCCTGCTTTGATTCATCCTCCCATGCAATCTTTAGGAAAAATAAGAAGTCACCCTTCCCAGTAATTCATCCCTGGGTTCTGCACTCCCTTTGGGAGCGAGTCTGACCCCGGGAGATGCCCGGGAAGAACAAGGCAGAGCCAGCTCATGCCATCCCTCACCACTCTAATTGTCACATCCCAACCACACCCCGGGGCCACTTTCGGGGTGTTAAAAGTTCCCCCCCCCGCCCCGTGTCACCCCAAAAAGGTATCTGGTGTTGGCAGAAGGTGTGAAGGGTGGAATTGGTGGTGCACCTCCACCAGCCCCGGGCGTTCCAGCCAAGGGCTCCTCTGCGAGACAGAAAACTCCAGATAAATCCATTCCTCTGCAGCAGGGAATAAACAAGGATTAGTATTCACCCGTTCATAACAGGGAAACCCTGCAGCTAGAGGTGGAGTCACTCAGGGCTGGAACATCCAGCCTAAGTTGCTTGACGAATGCTAACTACGACTTCCAGCTTATTTATCTAATTTGGTTTGATTTTTAAATATTGAGTTATCTAACCAGACGCCAAAAAAAAATAAAAAAGAGCCTGAAAACTTCCCATCTCAGTGAGAACTCTCCCCTGCCATTTCGAGATTCTGTAATTCAATCTGCATGTCTGAATATTACTGACTTTTCTCAATCAAATTTGTATTGAGAAATGCCTTAAAAAAAAAAAATCAGGCCAAATGGGACATTTTTCTCAAATGGTGTTAAGTGCCTGGAAAACGGGGCTCTGCAGCAAAGGAGCCTCTCCAAATGCGACTGCAATGCACAGCCTGCAAATATTTCAGGCATTTGCAGCATTTATTAGGGTCTAGTTTTGTCAATCAATGTGTAACAAGAGCAGAACAGCCGATACCCATAAAACAACCCGCTCGATTTCGGGAGGCTCTGGTTTCTGGGCCAGAAATGGGGCAGCTCTCACCTGATACAACCAGTTTGTAACACACACACACAAAAAATACATGGAGGAGGGATGGAAGCAGGGCTGAAATCCTCAATGACTTCAGCCAGGTCAGCATTTCCTCCAGGAGCTTGGGGCAAGGCAAGGAAGATGCCAAGGCTGGAGAAAGGGAGGCTCAGTAAGAACTTCTGGCTCTCCTCCACTGCCTCAAAGGAGGTTGTAGAGAGATGGGGGTCAGCTTTTCTCCCAGGTAACAAACAACAGGGGAAGAGGAAACGGCCCCAAGCTGCTCCAGGGGAGGCTCAGGCTGGACATCAGGAGGAATTTCCTCACTGGAAGGGCTGGCAGGGACTGTCCAGTGGAGTCGTCACTCAAGGAACAACTGGACATGGCACTCAGTGCTCTGGGCTGGGTGACAAGGTGGGGCGCGGGCACAGCTTGGACCCAGAGCTCTTTTCCAGCCTCAGTGGCTCTGGGATTCTGTGAAGGTGGCAGGAGAGGTGTCCATGGTCCAACCTGCCGTCACTCTCACAGTGCCCCTCTCTCAGGAGGGTGTGGGTGGTGCCAGCGATGCAGGGGCTGAACAGAGCGAGCAAGGGGCAGTATCAGACCTTTGGGGGTCTCACCTGGAAGGTGCATCCCAGCCCAGGACCTGCGAGGGGCTGCGAGGGGCACCCCAGAGCCACCACCAGGAGACACCAGCCAATGACTTCAGAGAGAGACGAAGAGCTGAGAACCACCAGAGCCTGCAATCACTGTCAGGGCGCATTTGAAACAACGATGGAAGCACGATGCACCTCCCTGTCTGTTCCTGAGCCCACGAGGTACAACACTCCCCCCCCAGCCCCAGCTCTGCTCTCAAAATTCAGCCTTTATCAGCCTGAGTTGAGCAAATCCAGTGGAAAGGCAGAAACGGATTGTGCTAGTAAGCAGAAAAACTGTTACATCTTCTGAATGTAATTTTGCCAAAAGCCTCTGCACAATTTTTTTTTGTCACGCTTTGCATTATGAAGGAAATTTCTTTTTAGAAGAACAGGAGAATGATTTGCATAATATTCTTTGCAAGTTAATATCAGTCTCTGATAATGATCTCTGCATAATGCAAAAACGTTTGAGAAGACTGTTACAACACTAAGTAATCATATTTTAAATTATGTTTCCCTTTATAGAAAGGTGTTGCAAAAACACACAGACATGAAATCTGTCTGTTGAAGTCCCAAGAACCACCTGACCATCTTCCCACTATTCTACTGTTACAGATTGCAACACTGCCTTTCAAAATCTTACAAAACAAATTACACTGCAACAGTCTGGCTTCACAGAAGGCAGAGCTTTTTCCTGTGCTGCTGCTCCAGCACATTACATTTCACAAGAGCCTCTGATGTGCTGCACGAGTTAAGCAAGGACCTGGAAATTAAGCAGTAATACAATTAGACGCACCGCAGCAAATTAAGGCGGGTCCTGGCAGTGACACCGAGGGGTGGTGGCAGCACCAGGGCACGCCCCACCTGCCACCAGGTACGTCCTGGGGACACTGCTCTGGCTGGGTCAGCACTGCCATGGCCCAGCTGGCTGCAGAGCCCTGTATGGAGCACCGGGAATTCCGACGGGGATGCCGCTGCCGCAGCCCACCTGCGAGGTGTCCCCTTCCCCAAATCCCTCTGCTGGGTGCAGGCACAAGAGCTCCACCAGCGCCGGCGCTCACGGCTAATTAGGTCAGGAACTAATCATCAAAGCAGAGGGCCAGGAGGAAGCCATTTATCCAACCATGCCGGGGAAAATCCTCCTAGATGTGGGCACCAGTGAATTCCCTCAGCCCATCTCCAGCGGGGGATGTGGGTGGGAAGATAATGCACTGGGATGTTAAATACTTAATACGTCCCTAAGACTGAACAACCACAACCAAGTGGTTTAAACCTGAGCCAACCTTCCCTGAACGGCAGGAGGGTGACTCCTGGGACAGCCCCTGCACGAGGCCAGAAAACAGAGGGGTTGTACGAGGGCCAAAGAACCTTCCGGAGCAAGCAACTTCCAGCAAACAAATGATGGAATGGCCTCGGACACCGAGGGAAGAGGGGAGCAGGACCCACGGCACAGGCTGTGCTCCCAAGGGCACTGCCATGTGGTGCCAACTCCAGATGTGCCCCAAGGGCCCGTGTCCCCAGCCCCTGCCCATGGACCACACACAGAAAGGACGGCCAGTCCAGGCAGTGCTGCCCACGCCTGTGACACACACAACAGGGCACCATTCAGCCCTGAGGGTGGGTGGTTCCTCTCCCACCTACAAAAAGAAGACTGAACTTCAAATACCAGATCTGGGCAATCGAGGCAAGGAGAAAACAGCCCCTTGGGTGTCAGTGTGAGCCCACAGAGGCAGCTCAGCTGCCGCCCTTGGTGTGAAACCGCCACTGGCACACGGGATTGTTCCTCTCCTTGAGTTTTGGCAACTCACAGAGTTTGTCCAACCACATCCATCGACTGGCAGGGGAACACCAGGGAAAGTTCTCAGCCCACAGGCCAGCTAATAAGTGTTTCAGGGAGCATTTCTGCAGACACTCATCCCTTGGTGGCGTCGGCTGTCACATTGTCATTAGTCCATGAACATGCTCAGATGTTTCTGCAGGGTATTCACACACCAGCTGTGCCAACAGAGGCTCTGGCACTGGGGGTACAAACCCTCCATCCCCATCCTGGCAGACACCATGGCAGGGTATTTTCAGGTCCCAGCACAGCCCACCTGGAAGATGGTCAACCCCCCAACAATACCCCACCCCAGCCCATCCTCTCCTCTCCGTACCTTTTAACAAGTGCCAAGCAGTTCCTCGCCACGCCTCATCCCAGGCTTCTCCAAAGGGCTTTGCCAGCAGATCTCTCCCTTCCTTCCCCAAGCTGGCACATCCATCCAGGCTGGGACCACCAGACTCAATTCCAAGCTCCGTCCCCACCCGCTGCGTGCCTGGCGCCCCGATGCCAAGAGGGAGCCCTTCTGCTGCCAGGTGCCAGCAGCCCCCGTGGCCGTGGCCACGTGGCCCTGGGAGATCAGCAGGGCGTGGGAACCGCCCCGGGAACCACCTGAACCAAATCGTTGGGTTGCTCCTGCTGCGCATCACGCCTTACACAACATTGCCAAGGCACGTGGCACGGGGTCAGGAGCAGGCTGGAGGGTGGGGAGGGGACAACCAGCCGAGCAGGGGACACCCAGAGCATTCCAACAGCACTTTGCCATGAGGCACAGCCCAGGGAGGCTGCGGGAGCTCCCACGGGGCTGGCACCCGGCAACCCTGACTTGGGCTGCTTCTTAAACACGTTTGGAATTGAATATAAAGTGCTTGAAGAGTCTGGGGGAGAAATACCAGTTTGGAGTTGCCAAGGCTGTTTCACAAGGTGAGAAAAAGAACCAACAAACCACGACCTTCGCTTTATAAAACTGTACAAAAGAGTAGTAAGGGCCACTGGAATATTTCTGTTGTTTCAGACCCCTTGGGAATCAACACAATGCACTGTGGACAACACCAGTGGACACACTGCAGTGGCCCTCTGTATTTTGATGGGGCTCAAGCAAAAAAATTGAAGCTTGGTGGTAGGGTGATGGCCTGGAGCAGACACGCTCAGGCTGCAGGTTCACTTGGTTTCTCCACCCCACCCAAGAGGTTAAGTCCTCCCTTTTCCATCATTTCTCGTGCCAAATCCCCATCAGTCAGCAACTACTGCAGGATACACCTCTCCTAAGGCACTCACAAACAAGGCAACAGCCAGTTTGGGATCTTAAAGGGAAGGTAAACGAGGAAACTTCCTAAACTTGACTCTAGAAATATTCATGAAGGTACCACATGGCTCGGGTACCTTCAGCTGCTCTGCTGAAGCACCCACAAACTCCCAAGGGACCGCAGAGGCGTTTGCCAAAGCCTGGGAAGGGTCCCGAGTGGAGGCTCTTGGACAGCCCAAGGAGAGGGATGGACACTCCAGATGCACCCAGTCCTGTGTTCCTCTCCAGGCTGGTCCCAGCTGGGGAACAGACTGGGATGGGGCAATCCAGGCTCCTCCCCAAACTGGTTCACGGACCTTCAAGGACATGGGACTAGAAATCTCAACAGGATATAAAAGTGCTGCAACCTGGAAGCAGAAGTGTTGCCACCAGCAGCAGGTCTGAAAACCACACAGAGCCAAGACCCCCCTGCTGATGCCACAGGGCTTGCAGCCCTCACTGCCTGAGCCCAGGGCAAACCAGCGCCGGGCTCGAGGCTCGCGCTGCCAAACCAAAGCACTACAAGAACACTGGGCTCAATCCACATTTTTACAGTTGCACAATGGAAAACACCGACCAAAACACCAAACACCCAACAGCTGTCTGAAAAACCAGTTATTAGATTACTTGAAATCAGTCGAAATGCAATTCCCACAGACTTTATGGGACTACTCAGATATTGATCCTGGTGTGCTCGGTCTGCAGCACAGAAATTCACCTTGCTGGAAACCCTACCTGTGTGCTGGGCCATGAACACGCACTGGGAATGCCAAGGGTTGCTTTTTCTTGCTCCCTCTCCCTTGGCCCACAACTGCCAGTGCACATCAATAAAAGAAGCCAGGAATTCAGACAGTGGTGTCTTTGTTCCCTGCCTGCACGCCTGCCACCACAGGGAGAGAGGGACGAGCACGGGGAGCTGGGGCAGGAAAAGGGACATGTGACACATGCCCGAGCTCCCACCTCCGTCCTGGTGGTCTCGCTGGTGGTCATCACCTGGCTGCATCTCTGAGGGCTTCTGGACCAGACTTGCAGGTAACCCCTGGGAGCCTGCCAGCCCTCCTGCTCCCAGGAATCCCCTCCTCGTGCAGGATCCCCGCGGGACTGCAGGATGGGAAGGCAGAGACAGGGCAAACACACCAGGATATTACTGCTCTGCTGGGGTGGTTTCCTTTCCCTTCCCAAAGGCAGTTTAAATTGAGTGGCATGAACACCCTTGGTTTCACCCAAAGGCACAAACACACCCCCAGTTCCTCCAACCAGCTGAGCTGGGACATGGATGGGTCACACTCCGGGATGAGTTTCCCCCATTCCTGTCACTATTTGATGATTCCGGATCCTCACTCCAAATCCTCTCAGGTTATAAATTCAGGCGATGCCTTGACACAAAACAACACCACCATAAATCATTTCCCCCCCCCCCCACATTAAAAGGCAACGAAACAATTAAACCCCAGGCCCTGCAGTGTGCAAAGAGCTGCTCCAGAGCTCCAAGAAAGCCCTTCCCCGTCGCCGGCCGTCCAACAGCCGCGTGCCTGTGATGCGGTGCCAGCAGCACGCTCTGTGCTTCATGGCTCACTTCACAAGGCATGGGCCCGGCCCCCAGGGCCTGCCAGCGTGTTCTCCGAGCCCTGCAGACGCTTCAGCTCCAGTGGGTCTCCCAGTGAGCCCACCCAACACCCCTCCCTGCTGCCCTGCCCGTGCGGCGACACACAGGGCGATGGCACGGGGAGGAGAGCAGAGCCAACAGCTCGGCAGCTTCCACGGGGCTTTTTCCTTTAGAAAAATAAAATAAACTAAAAATTCATGCTCGCAGCACAAACACGAGCTGGGCTGGTACTCCACTCCTCCTGCAGCGCGATGTGCTCATCCTTCTACTTCCAGCTCATCCGCTCCCGAGGCGCATCCCTGCCCGGCCAGCAGCATCCCCACCCTCCCAACAACCCCAAACCCCGTCCCCACGCTGGGAAGGACAGTCCTGCCCGTCCCTAAAGGACTTCCCCTTCTCCAGCACCCCGCAGGAGGTGCAGGGGGGGCGAAGCTCTCGGACAGCACGGGCAGAGCTCCGGGGAAGGTGCTCAGGAGCTCGCACCGAGCAGCACAGAGTATTGTGCATGGGCTGGAACCCTGGAGCAGCCAAGCACAGCCCGTGGCCCTGCCAGAGCCCTGGAGCAGATCCTGTGAGCTGCCTGATGAGTCAAGAAGTCCCGTTGTTGGATTCAGCACACAGCCTGGGAATTAGTCAATCCCCCTCTTTCGCCTGGGGAGTGGGGGCTGGCCCCAGCCCAAAGATGGTGCAAGCTGAAAAAGAGCTACTTAAAAAAAAAAAACAACAACCAGATAAAATGCAGAAATGCTATTCTGGAGGAATGGGGGAAAGCTGAAGCCATGACAGCAAACAACTGCTCACCGTTCTCCCATTCCCTTCCTCCGAGAGCCTTTGGCACCATCCTGCTCCGGCCCTGCTCACGTTACCCTGGGACGGGGCAGAGCTGAGCGTGGTGCTCCTGCCCTGCCCTGCCCAAGGTCACGGTGCCAGGGCACTGCCAAGGCACCCGCCAGTGCCCACAGCTCTGCCCCAGCTCCAGCACTCCCAGCTTGCCAAGCCACACCTGCCCAGTGGAGCTGCTGGTTATTACGGGGCTCCTTCCCATGGACACCCCGCAGAAACCCAACACAACCCTCCCAACTTCCACTTTTTTTCCCCAAGGCTTTTCCCTCTCCCTCCTTTTCTTCCCCCCTCCCCAAGTTCTTAAAATCCAATTATAGCACGACTCTCTCAGCAGGGGTCAGTGTGGAATAAGAATCGCCCGAGTTAATGGACATGAGACCAAGAAAGATTAATGCCTAAATGGTTTCAAAAGTTGTATGATGCCAATTTCATTAACATTTTAATTGTAATGTATCTTTTTAATCTTCTTTCACACTAATGGTTTTATATGCTTCAAAAAAAACCAAAAAAAACTGCTGACAACAAAAATATCAACATACCAAAATTAACAGACGGAACGGAGTGCTGTAATGGGAACTGAATGAAATGTAGAAAACCGTGTTAATGATGCATTAAGAGCAGAAACCATGCTCAGACAGGAGTCAAAAATTCAGAGCTACACTTGCACGCCCTGTTTTTGTCCACCCCAGGTGTTCAGCACGACCCCAGGTGTCTTTCAGCAGGGTTGTGCTGAAGCAATAACCCCAGCAGCATAACTAAATGCCTAAATTTAACCCAAAAAAAGGGTGCTTGAAACCTGGAAATCAGACTAATTCAGGCAGGATGATTTAGAGGAGCAGCAGACAGACTCAGTGGGCTCAGGTGGAACCACAGCAGAACCCACAGGCAGGAAAGATGCTGCTGCAACTGCCGTGCAGAGTTTTATTTTACTTAATTAGAAGACAATTAAACCTCAGCAATAACATTTCATTAAGCATGGGCATGTATTGATGGTGTTAGCATGGGTAAATGGAGTGAGGCACAGAAGGAGAAGATAATTGTGGACCAGACAAATCAAGTATCAAACAACTTTTGTCTGTAGAAATGAGGGAGCGAAGCAGCCTCTGGGACCTGCCCATGGGGCTGGGCTGCAGCTCCAGGGGTGATCCAAAAAGCACAGCATTCCCCTGCACAGTCCACCAGAACCCATTAGGAGGGACAGGATTCAGTCAGAGGGATGCAAACCCTCCCTATGACCATCAGCAAATCACAAACTTTGTCTCTGCAACGAGAACGTGACTCCGACCACAACACAACCCTCAAAAAGCACATTATCCTGCCCAGGTTCAGTCCTTTGAGGCTGGTGCAGTGCTGAGGCAGGTTCCCAGTGAAGGGACATCTATGGAGAGGGGTTATTCCTGTTTGTGGGAGTTTCATTCCTACAGGGTCTCAGCCATGAGCCTTGTGCCCAAGAGAGGGACCCATGGTCCTCCAGGACAGCCAGGCACCTCCTGTCCCACTTTAAGTCTCCCACCAGCACTGGCCAGGCCGACCTCCCTCTTCCCTTTGAACTCGAGTTATTTTAACCATCCTCAAAAGTATAAATTCTCACTCTCCATCTCTTTAGGGCACCACACCTTCCTCATGGCACACCTTGAAATGCCTACCCTCTACTTATATACACCTGCATGTGCAGCCTTATGCCATCAGGAAAGCTCTGAGCACCAAAACACCACCACTCCTCTGCCATGTCACCACTGACCAGCACCTCCCAGAACATCTCCCTAAGGAATGATGTTCTGCCCAAGGAATGATGCACCCCCCCCCCCCCAACGCACATAGCCCCTCCCCA
>VWZG01004562.1:3382-23605 GCA_013396735.1 Grallaria varia
TATACACCTGATTACGTGAGGGAATAGGATGGAATACTTCCTTAGTTTTTGACCCCAGTTGTTAAGGAAGGCCTAAAGAACAACAAACCTCACCAAAGCCTAAAATTTAAACTACCACAGCAAGCTTTAAGAAAATTTCTTACCAGGGTTAGTATAGCCAAAGTGGTGCAGAGGTCCACGTAGACTCATTAATTTTACTGAGCTGCAGGGTTTGTGAGTTTAGACATAGTACCGTAGTTATACTGCTTCTGCTGATCCCACACCTGATAGCTCATAGTTGATACTGGCGATTCCATCAATGCTTTGGATTGTGCATAGAGATGTAGTCTTGGAAATTCTCCCTGCTAAAAAAAAAAAAAAAGGCATATAGTGAAACTTCTGACAATATCTGTTAAACAGCATTGACTGTCATGACTACATCAATCCCCCTCTTAGAAAAAGCAGCACATGGCTCTGATGTTGTTTTAATAAGCAGAAGTGAAATCCAAGTCATTATATAACTTTTTATTTTCCTTGTAGAGCAGTCTGACTTTGTTCTAGATAGTAATGTGACCAAAGTGAGAAAAAAACATAGTTTTTAATGAGCTGTCTCAATAGTATTCATCAAAAAGCAAGTTCAGGATTCATCAAAATCAAACATGTTTATTTGTGTAAGCTGTGGTATTAAGTGGAGCACTTCATGCCTTAGTATACTGCTGATGAGAAATCGTGAAATAGGAGTGTATTTCTGGTGTAAAATGTCAGATGTGGCAAGTCCCAGCTCAGGTGTAAGGCGCAATTTGGGACACTGTCATAGGTTTAATCTATATAACATTCTTCCATACTGTTGGTTTCTGACACTATTATTTAACCATTAATACTTAAACAGATTTTCTTAATGCTGCATGAAATACAGTTTCTGATATTTGTGATGAAGTGTATTTATTTATGTATCATATTGGTCACTTCTAAAGTAAATAAACAATGCTGTTCCCTTACAAGGTTTTTTTATAGTTTGAAATCAAGTAATTCTATAATGCAGACTTTATTTCTATTGGCAATCATTAAAGATGTGTTTTTTTCGACACAGTAATTGAACTTCATGTTCATTCTTCAGCACATCTTAGGGAAAACACCCAACAGTATTTCAGGGACTAAAAAAAAAATTTATCCAAACTTTTGATGACCAAATATTTTGATATTAAAGTTTTCCCCATATGCTATCTTGCATTAGATAGCTCATTGTCTGCTGTATATTCCAGCCATGTAGCACCTGGACAACTCAGCTCAATAAATAATCTCAGAGCTCTTATAATGGATCAGGACTCAGTGTCCATGTTGCCATAATAACTAAAACATTCACCTCTACCTCAGTTTCCAACAGACAAGTTTCCAGCAGAACTTCCTGATAATGTGCTAAGGNAAGTGTAAAGGAAAAGGTCAAAAAAAAAAAAAAAAAAAAAAAAGTGATTCTCACAGCTGCTCCATTACAAATTCTGATAGACTTATTACACAATCACTAGCTAGATAATAAATGCAAATTTTATAACCTATTTAGTAGACACTGCCTATGTTTGAATCCTTCCTCTGTGCTTTTACAGATACCATTCAGCAGTGCTCATCTCTCCCTTCCTAAATATCCTATGCACTTCTTCACATTTATTTGAAAGAATACAAAATTATGTTAGACAGAATGTAACTAGGATAAGATGTGCATTCTTAGTTTTTTCCCAATATATTAGAAAATCCTCTAAAGAAAATGGCATAGTCATAAAAAATAAGAACAGTGTAATCCTTATCAGGCAGAAAAGTAGCTGAATCCAAGATTCTCACAATCAGTAGGAAGATTTTAACTACTGAACTGCTGAGTAAAACAATGAAGTTCATCTTTAAAAAATTAACTTAGTCCTAGTATGACAAGGATATTGAGGGAAAATTATCCTATTTGCAATTGCTTAAGCTTAAAGAAGGCAAGATTTCATTTGTAGACACTTTCTCTCTAAAATCTTTTACTTATTACTTAAAAATAAAAAAGCATTAGTCAATCTACCATTTTTCTTGTCATCCTTCTCTTCACCATGTAACTATTACAGTAAGTTCTATAAGTTAGAATTTTAACTAGATGCTACAAGGCTGATTTTTTTCATTCAAGGGTACCTCCTTGTAAAGAAGCAAAAATATACCAGTCACCTCAAATGATACTTTCTCATCAATATTTGCAACCAATAAAGATAGAGCAAGTATTAAGTTCTAAACTCACATATATATTAGGTATTGCCAATGTTTGTCCTTCACTGAACCATGTAATATTATCCTTCCTCATAAACTTTAATCAGTGTGCTGCTTCTCTAAGGTATAAAGAGCATTAAGGACTTCTGTTAGAATGGCTTTTGACTGTTGAGTAGCATCACCTAAAGTCTGCAGGATTTAATATGAAGTGCAGCCATATAACCTTGGGCTGTGATCTTGTCGACCTTTACAAGCTAAACAGCATGAAAGCTGGTCTGTACCTAGTTGGCAAATGGGAAAAGGAAAGCCTATTGTAGGAAGTAGTGTTGATCATCCTCTGCATATCAAACTTCCCTGGGATTGTTACACCCTGGTCCCAAAGCCCCAGGCTTTACCAGGTGTACATTTTAATTTCAGGCTTCAAGAGATTTTGCTCACATGAACTCTTGTAAAACCATTGGTTTTTTGGTAACCTGAATTCACATCTGGACAAAAATTACACATTTTTGTCTAAGAGACTTCTCTTAATTTGATGAGAAAATAGGAGTTTTGGCATTAAGAGTTTTACAGAGATGACATGTATCTTCACAAAAGAGTTACAACAGATTACCAGAACTAACAAGCATTGCTATAGAAAACCTTTATTACACCCAGCTAACACAAACTCCATGCCACTTAAGTGAGGTACAGAAGACAGGTGTTTAGGCTACTCCCAAGAGGAAGAGAAGAATAAAGGAATAGAAATTAAGAGAAGAAAGAATAAAGGGAGAAAAAGAGGAGAGAAAAAATATAGTTACCACTTAAAAAGTCATACGTTGATGGCTTCAAAGAGAACAGGCCAGGTTTCGATGGAGACCTTGTGTGTCTGTTTATAGACTCTGTCTGTTTTAGCCTGTCCTTCCAGGTGGGACCTTTGGTTCACTGGCCATTCCCTGTCCCCTCAACCAGAGTGAGGTGTGTCACAGCTAATCACAGTCTCCAGGGAATGTGGTGTGGGCAGGTTACTGGCAGACCTTATTGACTGACAGGTTCCCATGTGGACTTCATGCCATATGGCCAAACCTTGGCAGCCATCCTGGATGATATGTGGGCACCGAGCTGAAGGCCTGGTCCCCTGCCCTCACACACACATACACACACAGAGATGCACCCCCACAAGTTAATAACAAGATAATGACCCAATAATAACTGATCTGGTGTCTAACAGTGAGTCAGTACTCAACCAGAATTACAGCATTTTGTCAGGATGGCTCATATTTGGCATATTGCTCAAAACTGAAGGCAAATGTAATACCTCAATCAATTTTCAAAATGTTTTATGAGACTCCTAGAGGAAATCCCCTGTAGGGTTTAATTGTAGTGACTAGACATTCTGTTAGGTTTTGGAAAGAATCATTCCCTTTATTTAGATGCCTGCTTAGAGAAAGGATCAATCTTTGTATTCCTACTCATAAAATTCCCAATCTCAAAGCCATGTTGGGTAGTGTTTCCGAGATAATGCAAGTATTCATAAATGGAGTATGGTCATGAAAGACCTTTCTGTCTTCATTCACCCCAGCCACCTTCTCAGACATCCTTCTTTCCCTTGTAGGTGTTTTAGAAACTGAGCTGAGCTGACTCATAACTAGAGTTGACAAATGGAAACCAAGAGACACCTATAATCTGGATGAGGTAGAAAGAATAGCAGAGCTTCCCTCAGTTTAACAACTTTTTTTGAGGGGCAGTAGGACAGACCAACAGCTTAAGCCCATTTTGAAACTACATGGTTTGGGGGTTTTTTTGCAAAGTAGTATACAATCCTTTTCATCTTAAATAAATCAGAACTGATTAATTTTGTTAATTTATAACAACCCAAAAGCTTAACGCTATTATATTATCTCATTATAGAATATGTCAGTATAGAATATGTCACTATGTGGGAAAAATCTCCTTTTCAATGGAATTAGAAAAAGAACTAAGCAAAAGGCTTATTGGCCAATACTGTATGTGCAGGGCGTTTCCACGTTGTGTTGCCACAGGGGAACGCACCTGGGGAGAGGGATTGCTACATTTATATACTGTTCCACCACGCCCCCTTTCCTCCCCTCCGGGCAGCTCCACCTTTTCACTCCTTTTATGCCTTTCGGTCTTCGATTCAATGTTACCATGCGTGCATCGCCCTTGCGATTGGTCTTTCCTTATGTGGGCAATTTCTTGCTGCGCAATTACCCTGGATTGGTCCAGTCGGCCATCCTATCAGTCCCTATCCCTGGCTGCAGTTTCCCTGATGGCAGCACCTGATTGGTGACGCCGCCTCACAGTCTTTCCTGCCTTTTCGCCTAACTATCCTAGGTGATTTCTCCCCTTCTATCTTTAATAAAACTTTTATGGATTTAAACCCTTTAACTGTAATTTAAACATCAACTTTCCTTGCCCACAACAACCCTCCTTTTTTTATTTCTCACTACTATAGAATGGTATGTATGTGTAGGCTCTGTTTTTAGAAAAGAGGCACTTTACTCCAAATGCGTAAGGAAAAATTATAAACTAATATGCTTGGGAGACTAACAAGATAAAGCCAAGGTTATTTCAGTAAAAATTTTTATTTTCAAAGAATATTAAACTTCTGTGTTTCTGAATAAAGCAAAAGTCAAATACCAAAAAATCACTTTAATCTCAACTCTAAACTCCCTTAGCTCTCACTTGGAGCTTTCTATAGTTCTCAGGCAAACTTCTCACCCTCATGCATTTGCTAATTCTCCCATGTCTTTTTAGCCTGCACAAATCAATGTATATTTGTTTTGAAATTTAATAATATTTCCCAGCCTTAGGTCTAAAAGGCTATTGTTTCAGCCTTCTGATTTTATAAATTAAGATGTATGTTTTTCAATTTTTTTTTCTAAAAGTGAAAGTTTTTTCATAAAAATTATATCATGCATAAAACTATTCCCTCTCTATCGATTTCCATTTTTCACCTGAAAAAATAATTCCACTTACAAAAAAAAAAAAAAAAAAAAAAAAAATAAAAAAAAAAAAAAATTATAGAAAGCCAAAAAAATGTGGCCTAAATTAAGGTCAGAAGGGGGCTTGGGATTATAAACAAGAAGTAGTGTATTTTTACTAGATTTTTATTCTCTTCCAGGAAATTTAAAAGAATACATGAGTTTTCCAATAAAATCGTTCAACTTCTTATTTTTCTTGTCTGACGTATCTGTACTCTGTGATATCCTAAATATCAAACAAGTGAGTGTAGAATCTTCCAGAGGAATTAGAAGCAAAATATCTGACAAGGTAACAAAACATGCTATTCATTACAAGGGAATAATTCAATTGGGAGTGAGAGGTTATAAAGTCAATGAGATGACAGTGTTATATCAACAGTATTCTATCAACATTCTAAACCACTGTCTGTGACATCTATATATATTGGGGAATTTGGGACACAATTTTCATGAGGATAAAAAAACTCTTAACAGTGAATGCTTAAGTTTAATGAATAGTGCAATAACACAGTAAAATTAGATATGTCAAAAAAACAGCTCAAAAAAACCCGTTCTGGTCCTAGTTAAATTAATCCAAACTTTTAAATTATTAATTAAAATCTATCAATGAAGGAACACTGTTTCTCTGATCTCAAAAGCTCTACAAATTTATTATAAAAAGTACTACCTCTTTTTCTCTGTAGAGACTTTGTGGTGAACATTATATTGTAGTAATCTGATAATACAAAGATTCACAAAGGAGATACTGTTGTGACTTAGGTGTTTGGGCTTTTTTTTTTCTGAGTTATAGTTCAATCCTGTATTTTGTTTCCTTTCTTCCATTTCATTGATAGAAATCTCTTTTCTGCAGACATTTCCTTGGCCTCTGCCATATTGATCGCTGCTGTTGAGGGGGAATAAGTCTTCTGATTGCACTCTACTTGAGAGACTGTTAAGGCAGAACAAACCTGGAGATGCTAAGCAGGTCACTGGACAGTTTTTCATAAATATTCAGGAGAAACAAACATTGTGAAAGACATTAATGCTGATAGAATTCACAGATATGCTAAGTAAGAATAAAGTATTTCCTGCAGAGAGCTCCTGTAGGGATTATATGGCCTTCTGCTTTAATGAAGTTACACTTCTGACTAATGGCAAATGATGTTAACATTTCCCTTTCAATACCAAGGACTATATTTTTATTGTTCAAAAAATGATGGGGGGGGAGGGGAAGAGGCACGGTGGAAGGAGAATTCTAAGATAAATTACAAGCATTTATAAAAATTCTTAGGAAGAGGTTGCATCAACTTACAAAGTCAATTTTCATTGAGAGTTTAGATACAAGTCCTTTATCATGAAACACAGTATTTGAAATTCACAGGAGCAAACATGATTATTGCTTTTGCTGCTACCTAAATGAACGCAAAAGTATATATAAAACTAAAAATAAAGTTTTTGTAGAATGATTTCGTACCAATCAGTAGAAATACTCTAATTTATCCATTGGATTATCTGATGAACAGCACAATTCACACTAAGAATTTTGCTTTCTATTAAATTTTACACACGAATGTGAAAAAATGAAAATTATGTTTTTCTGTGTAAAAGTCAGTATTTATTTTGTAAAATTTTGCTTATTATACTTCTAGTCACCATGCTACATTGATAATAGACATTTCATTTTCAGTAAATGGAATCTTCATAGCCTTTACCCACAGTTCTGGCACCAGATTTTGGGAATCTGCCTTAATCTTTACTAAAAGAGATAGTCAGTCACTGGATTGAATAAATATATATAAAAGAGTTTGGCTGTAGTCCTGGTCTTGTACCAGGCTTAACTTGACTATTTTAAATAGATTCAATGAGGCTACTCAACCACATTCAAGGAGTAATATAAACAAGGCTCACAGAAATCTATCCCCTGCAAAAGGCCCTCAATCTTTTTTTTTTTTTTTTAATTTCTACCCTTTTAATTATGGCTCAATAGCAGTAAAAACCTAGTTCTCTCTATTCCATTAGAAAATTTTTCAATAAATAGTGTTAATGATAAGAGATATACTAAAAGTTAGAGCAAATAAGTAAGATTTTTCCTAGAAGAAGGAAAAAAGTATTGAGGATTTGTGGGTGTGCACAAAGACACATGAACTAACTGGTCTAATAGCAATGAATCAGACAAAGGAAAAAGGGTGTTAGATTCTGTCAGCCACCAGAAAGTGTCCACTCAAGTGTGCTAATTTGCTATATGTGTTAGCGTGACATATTATAGGAGCTATAGGTTTCAGGAATTAACTCTTGCTAGTAGAGTCTGCTTTTCCTCTCTGCACAATATATTTGAATGCCAGTTTGAGTCAAATGACAGTCGAATTTTGTCTCAGGTGTCATAAATTACAGTTTTACCATAGAGGAAAAAAATCTTACTTTTCTGTGACTTTGATTAATCTGTTACATCAAAGACTGGTAAGAAAAGATTCTTTCAGTTGCTGTGACATAAAATTTTTCCTTATTGTAGATAAATAACACTTACAAAAAGACACCAAAACTCAAGAAAACCCTATCCACAAGCAGCATTTTAGGGTCAGCTAAACTCTAAGTGTTAAGAGGGAGAGAGAAGAAAGTCATGATTCCATTTTATTAACCCACCACAAGAGGATGGAAGAGCTCTGAAAATTACTTTTCAAGAATTGGAAGGGCAAATACAAAGCAACTTCACTGCTGCTCTCAGTTTTCAGCAGGGAACTAGACTTACCTGTGACTGTTAATGCTTTCTAAATTTGAAAGCCTCAAAGCCCTCACAGTAACTAAATGGGGGTAGGAATCTTCTCAGTTGCCTTACACATTTTAAAAAAACTTGTGTAAATCCAACCCCTTCACATAGAGTCAGCATAGAGAAAGATAATTTCTGATATAGAATAGACTAAATGTCTTCCAGAAGGACCTATTTGCTTCATAAGAATCCTCAGCTTTATATGGCTAAGTTAGGTAAGGAGAAACCTACCCTCATATGTCTTAATGATTGTCCTACTAAAGTTTAAGACTAGTATATTTCTACTTGATACCCAGGAATACATATCTTGTCAATTCACATTTGCTTCAGCAGTTGCTTTACCCCATAAGTTTTTATCCAGTTTTTAAATTTTTTTTATTATACTGGGAAATGTTTGCAAAGTTTCATTCACTTACAAATTCTAGCTACTAAATTTGAATGAAAATAAAAATAAATCAAGCATTTGAAATGCCATTTTGGTGGTTTTCATTACTTATGAAAAACAGTTAAATGTGCTCAAGAAATGAGAAAAAATATTTTATTAATTTTGGCTCTGATTTCTTAGGAAAAACAAAGAATTATGTGTGTTTCAGAGGCTGATCGATTTTCTCTAACCACCTTGTAATACCTCCCATCTTACTGTTTTTTTCTTCATTGAACAGTAGAGAGAAAGTAAAAACCTCCTGCCTCCTTAACTTCCAATCAGTTTCTCATGAAACTTACAGAGAAGAAAATATTTTCTTCTTTTTAGGAAAGAATCTGCTCTTAAAACTTAGCAAAATAGTCCTACACATTGTTTCTAAATACTTAACCAGTATGCCATCATTTTAACAGATTAGGGGCAGTGCTTCTTTTTCTTGATTTAAATTACTCTGACGGTTTGTTGTTCAGTTAGGCTATAAAACACTTGCTGTCATAATTTCTGATTTAATTTGAAATTAGTTTACATTGATTTTTTTTTTAAATAATATACGTAAAAATCTTTAAAGGTATCTTTGAGCCTGCCTCGGTGCAGGAGGTTGGACCAACCAACCTCTGAAGCCTTTTTCAATCAAACATTCTATTGATTAACAAAATAATTTGCAGTGTATTTTACAGAGTTACATGTTCACATACATCTGTATAACACAAATTATCTATTTACATTTCGTATTAAATAGATTAAAAAAGTAATTCAACATTTTTCATCTAGTGGTTGGGCATCCTGTGGCCAATGTAAAGTTGGCATGACACACCAGTATACAAATGAGAAAATAATCTGAAATAAATCCATATTCTAATTGTCATGTGCATGTGTGCAGGTTAGTTTGACAATTTTTGTCTTCAAAGTCACTGATATTTAGTAATAAATAGCCCATGCATTTTTATAACTTTTTTTGATATATAAATAGCTTTTCCTTATTTTCATCTTTATTAGTCTTTGATCCTTTTAATTATAAATGTCTAAATACAGAGACTGAAAAATGAAAATACCTTTGAGGCGGACAGTGAAACCTACATCAGGTCATTGTAACCTCTATTTCTGTTAATTAGGCAGTAGGTGTCCTGTGGCCTTTTGACATTCATGCAAATATCATTAACCAGCTATGTTTCTCCGTGACAAAAATAACACTACCATTAGACTCAATCCCAACCTGGATATTTGCACTGATTTCCCTCTCAACATCCTTTGCTCAGAAATAAAATTCAGAGGAATGAGGTACCTTCATATGGAAATGAAGGAGATCATGGCTAAATGTCCAGATGGAGATCAGTGACGAATGACATCCATCAGGTGTCCATACTGGGAATGTTACTGTTTAATGTCTTCAACAACAACATAGACAGTGGGATCAGGTGCACCTTCAGCAAGCTTACAGAAGACACCGAGCTGTGTGGGCCAATTAACATGCCCAAGGGATGAGATATTGTTCAGAGGGACAAGCTTGAGAAGTGGGCCTGTGGTTCAAAAAGGCCAAGTGTAAGGTCACGATACTAAGTGCAAGGTCCTGCACCTTGGTTGGGGCAAGTCCCAGTATCAATATGCACTAGGGAATGAAGGGATTGAGAATAACACTTCTACATGTTCTGGTGGGTGAAAGGCTGGACATGACCCGACAATGTGTGCTTGCAGCCCATAAAGCCAACTGTACCCTGGCATGCATCAAAAGAAACACGGTCAGCAGGTTGAGGGAGCTGATTCTGTCCTGGTCTGCACATTTGCAACCCAAACTGGAGTACCAGATTCAGCTCTGGAGTCCTCACCACA
Source organism: Grallaria varia (assembly GCA_013396735.1). Classification (NCBI taxonomy): domain Eukaryota; kingdom Metazoa; phylum Chordata; class Aves; order Passeriformes; family Formicariidae; genus Grallaria; species Grallaria varia. The sequence continues at coordinate 13,563 of VWZG01004562.1, forward strand.
GGAAAGACGTGGATTGGTTGGAGTGGGACCAGAGGAGTCTACAAAGATGATTGGAGGGATGGAACATCCCTTCTATGAGAAAAGACTGAGGTAGTTGCGGTTGTTTAGCCTCAAGAATAGAAGGCTCTGGAGAGACCTTATTTTAGCGTTTCAGTACTTAAAGAGGGCTTATAAGAAAGATGGGAACGAACTTTTTAGTAGGGCTATTGTGATAGGACAAGAAGCAATGGTTTTAAACTAAAAGAAAGTACATTCAGACTAGATACAAGGAAGAATTTTTTTTACAATTAATGTAGCGAACTAGCAAAACAGATTTCCCATCCGTGGAAACATTTGTGGTCAGATGGGGCAGGCCTCTGAGCAATCTCTTCCAGTGGAAGATGTTCCAGCTCACTGCAGGGAAGTCAGACTAGGTAACATCTAGAGGTCCCTTCCAGCCCAAACAATTCTGAAAAACAGGGAAAGTTCTTTTTCAATTTGTCTGTCCTGAAAATATCGTCACACTTGTTGTTAAATGCACAACACGAAGGTAAGCCTCATCTCAGAGAGCTACACTCCTGGGAAAGGCAGAAGGTGACTGAAACACACAGATGTAAGACAACATTAAACAGCATCTGTGGGTGACCAAATTAATTATGGAAACATATAAAAGAACAGTTGATAAACAAAATAGCCCAAGTTGGAATTTTGAGGATTTGAAGGAAACTTTGTTGTTATGTACAAATAATTGATTTATCTGTAACTGGAGTATAGGCACAGATGTTTAGCCTGAAATTTTTGATTTACATATAAAAATTAAAAAAAAAAAATGTTTAAGAAGGCAGAACAGGACCACAAGTGATTGCCATGGTCATTTAATTTAACCAATGTAGCACAATGCAGAAGAAAATTCATCTAATAAAAATGCCTCTTATGGAGCTGAGTTTGTAGCAGCTGATAGATATTAAAGCAATGTGAAGCATCTCCAGTCAATTCTAACACCTATAGAAAGAAATGCAACTTGGAGATTTTTAAATACACAGATACTTTCTTGTAGTTAAGAAATGCAAGAAGGACAATACTTTTCCCAGCACACTGTGAAATGGTTCTGTCTTTGTTAAGGCTGAAAATGGTACTGACCTATTTTTTTTAAAATAGCATCACCACATACATACTGCTAAAGTAGCAGAAAAAATAAATGTGTTCCCTTGGATGCAGAGTGCATGTAAAAGCTTTTATATGTTTAAAATGCTTTCTTTTAGATGATGTTTAATAAATGCAGAATATGGGAAAGGCAGAATTCCCTTCTTCCCAACTCCCCTTCGCAGACAAGATAATAAAAAGGTTTCCTATAGAAATGAGCTACAATAGCTTCCAAGAGCGCAATGACTTTGTAGACAAATGCACACTCATAAGACACAATAGTTCACATTCAGCACTGGACGCAATAATTATTTTAATGAGAAGGATAATGGCTAGTCAAGACACTGGAGTTGGTCCCTTACTGTATTAGAGAAATGTTTTGTGAGTATAAAATTTATCATAGGCATCCCCCCAGACAGTGAAGGAAAGAGCTTACACTCAGTGATTTGACAGTTACCGTATCGGGTGCATAGAACACAGTGGGCACAGAGCATTGTCCCAAGTGTCAAGTAACAACTCTGAACCGGAGCATTCCAGCAGAATGAACCATATTGGTTATTTAAATTAGTGCTCCGCTCTAGCATTGCTACAAAAACTGTACCACATTAAAAGGATTAATCCAGGTGTAGTCTGAAGAATGAGTAGGGAGATTCACCCTATTTAGATAAATGAAGTCTCATTATGCTCACACATTTAGTGAATGTTCTTGAAAATCTATTTGTGATGCACCTTAAGTAGTCATTTGTGATTATGAAGATAACAATGCTGCTAGCTCCACATGATATCATTTTCTTTATTTTTCAGAGGACTAAATGACTATGATAGAGAAAAGCGGTAGTGATTCAGGACAAAATCTAGAAGTAACAAAGTTTTTGTTTCATTTTATTTTTGTTTTCTTCCAACAGTTAGCTTTTTAAAAAAGCACTACACCTCTATTTTTATAACTAAAGTCATGCTGGATGCAAAAATACAAGAGAGTCAAGGCTGCTCCCTGCTCCCACATGCAACCATTAACAAGGCTGGTGATGTATTCCCATCAGGAACGTGCACAAGTATCTCACATACATGCATACATATATGTATACACATATATGTATATGTATATATATAAATATATATATACATATACATATAAGTATATATATATACATATAGATCCTGTGTTGATGGCACACAACACCTTCAACCTGTGGTCTGATCTGTGTAGCCAAATGATTTAGACCCCTTTTTTCATTACAGCACACAGAACCCTTTATCTTCTACACTGTATACATGTTACTTGATTATTGGGCTCTCCTTTTTGTAATGAATGAACTCTTTGATTCTAAAGCAAACCTAATTGAGGTTCTGAGAACACTTCAGGAAACACTACAGGCAGGTTGTTGAAAACTGTACAGGGCTTGTCTTGCAGCGTATGAAATAGTGCTTCAATGCTGTCTGAATAGAATTTGCACCTTCAACCACTTTTCATGCTTTGCAGGAATGACTTAGATCATGACTCATAAAGACAAAGCATAAAACCAAATTTCTGGTTGGTTACACTCCTGCTTCTGACATAGCATAGGAGCAGGGAGTTGGACTTGATGATCCTTATGGGTGTCTTCCAGCTCGAGATACTCTATGATTCTGTAGTATATTTAATGAGTTAACAAATGTGTGGCTTAGTAGGAACCACTGGATAAATGAAAAGCAAAAAAGGAGACCTAGTTCAGAAAGAGGCTGGACAAAAGCATAAGGATTAGACCATTTATGGTTCTGCATTACTGCTATCTTCAGTTCAGGGAGCCCCTAACTGATGGCTTCCAAAAGCTCAGGTGGTATGTTAAGGAAAAAAATCACTGAATAAAAAATTCTTTCCCACACTCTTTCCATAAGCGTTCACTTTCTGAACCACATCTTGCTTGCATTGCATTTGCTTGCAAAATTCTCATGCATTCTATCAGTTACAATTTTGACCTTTAAGCTGGGGGGATTTAAAGGCAACATTGGAAAAAGTAAAGTACTTCAGTGATCCTTTTTATTTTAACGGAAAACATTTTAGTATAAAATCTATGTGTAGGAGAGAAGAAGTCCAGCTGGACTATCTCCATAAAGTCTGTGAGGGAAGAAGGGAGTGTACAATATGTCTTTTCTTTTTGTGTCTTCTATGATCCTTGTAACCTTTACCCAGTCGCAGTGTGATGCTCCCACAAGGATACTTTCAGGTAAGGAAAGAACGCACACTAGGATGATTTCACATTACTGCATATTCAAAGGAATCATTATGTGACAACAACCTATAAGTATTCAAAAAACATTTTACTGTGATATATGCGTGTAAGAGAATCCATTGAAAAAGCACTCGTAAAACTAAATCATTCTAACTCCTACCTTCCTATTCCATCTTTGGACTTCTAGCACCTAAGAAGAAATAGTCGTACTGCCAGAAAAGAATGCTGTACTGGATAGACACCATAAAAGGACTCATTACATGCTCATTAAAAAAAGAAAAAACATTGACTTTTATACCTCAATTGCAGGAGTTACTGTGAAGAATCCACAATTACTCCCATGTGAAGAAATGCTCATTTTCTCACTTCGATTACTGGATTTGAAAACTATAGTGATTTTCATGTTGGAGGATGAGTTAAAAAACAATGCTTCAGGTTTGGTTACTTGAAATTATCCAGCAGAATAAGAGCACAAAATTGAAACCTGTCTCTGTTGTCTTCTTTAGCACTTGGTGTGAAGAATGAATACCTGATTTTATAGAATTGAAACACTTATTTCAGAGTGTTTGAATTCTAATTAAAGTCTGTAAAAAAAGCAAAGCAAAAAGATATAAAAGAATGACCAGAATATCCCTTACCTGAAAACTTAAAAGAATCCTCTGTTTTAAGCAAGTATTTCTACTCAAACTTTGAAATTCATAACCCTTAGAAAAACCATGTGCCAGTATTAGATACTAATAATTTATTTCATTCTCACTTCTGAACTTCTATGTGCCTATTGTTATTCTTAGTAATACATACATTTCATATATAGTATATACTTCAAAATATATATTACTGATAAAAAAAATAAAAATCTAAAAGAACCTGAACATTTGATGGCTTGTAAACCAATACCCAAAAATTAAATGCAACCAGAATCAATGTTCAGGGCAGTAGTCACTGAACAATATGTAACGCATAGTTAACAAAGGATTCATAAGAAGTACGCAAGGGCTAGCCACTACTTCTGCAAAATGCAAAGAAAGCTTTAATCACACTGTAGATTTAACAGGAATTAGAGTTTTAGAGAGCTCATTTGACAAATTTTCCTTAGACAAACTGAGGTCTTGAGCCTGCAAGTGAATAAAGATAAGTTAGGTTTAATATAGCTGTAGACAACCATTAAAATTAATGTAATGAGATTTCAATAGAGACCTTTACAATGTGCCTAAGAAATTATCCCATTTTTTGTCTTCATTTTTACATGAAAAGAATGTCCCCCTTCAGAGATTGCTGCTGTTTTATTTTTGTCTGTGATTAGTACAATGCGAAGACATACACCCTCACATGTTTCCTTACAGATGCTTGCCTTTGTTCCTGCTTGTTTTGTTGTTCAATTAATATCAAACAAAGGTCAATCTGACAAAGTATATGGTTAGTGTTTGTGTATGGAAAAACATAATGGAAAACTTGTAGTAACAGGAGTCCCATGTGCCAAAGAAAATGTTAAAAAGCCTCTCCTTAGTGACAAAGTGAGCTTCATTTGTAGTGCATAAGTACCCTACTACAAAAGCAGTCCTGGACTTCCATGGGACTACTATGAATATGTTTATAATATGATTAGGCAGGCAAAGCGCTCCTAAAGTGCTGCATCACTAGTCTTGTGACTGTTATACTGCTGTAGTGGGACCTCTTAGACTTCTAGTGGGCTGAAATAGCACTACTTATAAGTGTACTTATATCTTACTTAAAATGGAGAGAATCTTGCTGGCTGATGTCATGAGGCTTGAAGAATGATTTTAGTGTTGTGAGTAGTGACAGGTTTTTGCTCACTTTATTTCTGTGTCTCAAATGACAGCATTACTCCACAATTTTGAATCCCATAGAACAGAGTTTAAAATAAATCCCTGCTCGCCAAAAAATAGAAAACACTTACTGATCAAACAGATTAATTTAATGCACATTTGTGAACCACTAATATGGTATTCTCTGGGGGGCAGTGGTACTATTGCTGTGGGACTACCAGCCATGGTGCTACACCACAACTGTTAGAATTTCTGGAGACTTCTGGATTTGCATTTTCTTTGTAGTTTCATTAACATAATTCAAAACCAGACCTAATTAGTGTTTTAGCACTATTCATTTTGTTTTATTTGTATTTTTTTCAATTCCTGAAGAGATGTTTTTTCACTGGGCTAAGATATTGAGCTGACAGCCCTGAAAAATCAACCCCTCTTTGAAGGTTTACTTGTCAGGATGTTTTTGGGGTTTTTGCCATTTTGTTTTTGTTCCTAATTTTTCCTCGTTGTTGATCTGCTGTGACAGATCTTTTTTTAAGTTCCTAAATGTGTGACTGTCTGGGTTTCATTCTCCATTTGCTGCTTAACAAGAGCTTTCAAGAAAGCACACCTTTTAAGCTCTCTCATATCAGGCACACAGAATTGGTGGTACTGCTCTAAAATAGTCAACTATTATTCCTAAGGGTGGGATAACAGTAGGTACTTTTATGCTTTTCCTCTCCATGACAGTGTTTAGTGTTTTTCCATGTCTTCTGTTCATGAAGTTTTGAGGCATATACAAGTATATTGTTCTAATGGAATACTGCTAAATGAATAGTCCTTAAAACACTGACCATATCCACCAAAACCTTTACACCAATTTCAGTTCATGATTTTTGTATTCCTGGGTGGCTTTTTTTAGTTATTTCTTTTCTTTTCTGACAAAACTGATCTTGGCAGGACATTTTTTCCTCTTTTTCTTTTTCACCATATCTTCTCTTTTGCAGAGCAAACTATCAGTTGGTGTCACAGACAATGACCTTGCTGATCCACCAGAGCCAGGAATCAGATTTTCAGCTCATTTTATGCAGAACTTCAAACAACCAACAGATGGTAAAAAATCCAAGCTAGTTATTACTTCAGAAAATATGAATTAGCAGCCTGAAGGTGTAAGACTCCATATCCTTCCACTTTTTCATTTAGTTCTATTTAATTTCCTTATTATAGCATAAAAATAATTTTTGCAATGGAAAATCAAATCTAACTAACAGAGTAGTAAAAATGAAAGAAAAGCTAGTCCATTTACAAATATACTTCAGTATTTTATTGCCTCCAAAACATCAATTGTGAAGGGTGCTGAGAACTTTGACATGAAAAAAAGCCAAGGAAAAGCTAAAAGACATTAGCAAATGTTTCCATCAGACAACCAACATCACCCAAGTACTTCCAGTATGGTCCCCTTAGCCTTATCTGGACAGTGACTAAAATTTGGGTTCCTAATGAATCAGTCGCTAGGCATAGATGCATAAAATCCTCATGCAGTCAGGTTATGTGTCTTTCAAAGCCGTTAGTAAAATTACTTCTAACTCACTGGAATACCCAAATAAGTCCACACAATGCTTGAACTGAAAGATATTACTTGAGAAAATATATTACTTTCTCATATAAGGCCCTTTATTTTTTCATTCTGATTTTGTGTAGGTCAGGTTAATGCAGATTGTTCTTGCAAAAATATATTACAGATTAATAACTTAACCACAATGCCTAAACATTACAAAATGCATGGTAACCCACAGTCTTTTAGGATCTTCCTCCTCCACTCTGGCTAATTAGTCTGTTTATTAGACTGTAGCACTTCTCTCAGTTGCTGTTGTTTATAAAGTTTTAGATTTATTTTACAACTTGAAAGACTAGGTAGTATCACAGTTGCCAAAATAGAAATTAAATTAATCAGGGCAAAAGGATTGCTCCAGTTTCTAAATCTTTTCCTGCATCTGTTAGATCCTGATATAATAGACTAAAGAGGTGGATGTCCACATGGGAAGTACTATTAGCCTGTGAAAAGGTGTGTTGCATTTGATGCTGAAAACCACATGCCAGATTTTAGGCAAGACTAAACTGCTGTAGCTTCATGGAAATGAATCACAGTGGCCATTGCAAATTTAGTAGCAATGGGGACTGAGGGGAGAGAGCTGGCTGAGCTGTGATAATCTGAGGTATCTCTTGTGAATGTTAGAGTGCAACTTGTTAATCAGAAGTTGTTAAAACAGTTGTTTAAAATGTTGCCACTGGACAGGATCTTCCTAAGCAAATGAGAAATCCCGACAGTACTAATGATACCAATTTATCACTGAGGTTCCGTTTGTATGTTTTGTAGTTTCCAATCTGTTACAGGAAAATGGTGGTGGCTGGTTGAATGCCTTTTCCTATTCTTTTAAAATGAACATTTTAAGTACATAATTTTACTTCATTTGTGCCAGAAAATTGCCCAAACACCTTCATTAGAAATAAGGCAAATCTATTCAATACTACCTATGCAGCAGGCAGTAGATGCTTTATTGAACAGAAAAGCTTTAACAAACCTTATCCTGTACACATGTTTGTGCTATCAGTCTGTTTATGTACTCACATGTTTAGGGATAATATGGGTGCTGTTGCATAATAAACAGTGTTTTGCTACCCTTATTTTTTGTCCAGATGGTTGATTATATGGTATGGGCTATTTTTGCAGGTGGTATAGAAAATCATATATACCAGCTGCTGTACCCACTGAGCCACACTTTGCTAAATGACACAGCACCAATCACATATAACAGCATCTAATGACTCTAGAGTGATATCTTTACCAGATGTATCTTTTCTTCATTGAGAAAGAACCTTCAAAAATACTTTTACCTGTCTCTGTTTTTCTTGCATGCTGTATTAGGGAAAAATATTAGGAGAAACGTAAGTGATTAAAAATCACTCTCAATAATGCAAAGCTAGCTAGGATAGCAAAAAATAACTGTGTACTGACTGGCTTGGCATGCTGCTGCTAATACTTGGCAGAATTCACTTGCTACTGACACTGGAGATGTTAGATGTACTAGGCGCTGGGCCCCTGCTATAAGCTATGTAGAATCAATACCAACATACTAGATAAACATCTGGATGAAACTTGTACAAAAATTATAGCAAATACCATTTCAATCATTTCACATAGATCTGATCATATAATAGTGCTTGATATTACTATTAGTATTGTATTTGAAGGCCCTGATTATCACTGAGCATCATTAAATTTAGTCTATTGAACATCAGTCCTGTGTCCTCTTTGCCTATGAGTATGATTGGTGTGAAGAATGCAGCTGTACAAAAGTTCTCTTCAGCTGGTACCTTATGGGAAGGTATCAAGGGTATTTGTTGCTCTTTGTGCAATTAACACTCATATTGATCACTTGCTTATTTCAGTTAATAGTGGATAAGCTGTCTGCTTCCCATTCTTGCTGTAATTAATGAAAGTAGACATTAACTGTTGCCGGAACAACATAGCTGCTTCTCTACCTCCTACACTTCTTGTTTGGAAGCGTGGGATACATTATGGTCAAGTTTGTTGCTGAGTGGAGAGCAGGGTGAGAACTTTTCATAGCTAAGTGGCACAGTTTTGTAGCAAAAACACCAGCATTGCTTTCATTTTTTCTTTCATTTTGATAAAGAAATTAATAATTTTAAGAAAAAGATTGTCCACACTTGAGTTCCCTGAGATTCTTTGTATTTTAGATAGTGAGATGACTGCCTATGTCTCATAAAAAACAACATGGTTCTTTGTCTCATAAAACATTGTTATAACACAATTCACCACTATTGCAGTGTTTGTGTGAAAGACTTGTGAGATCATGTGCTTGTGCCACAGCTCCAAGTTCTTGAAGTCGAAGGCCTCCAAGTCCTTTAAATCCATGTAAACATGGTCTCTTTTACTCGGTTGGAAGCTGTCAAATCACTGAAGAAGATTTAAACTACCACATACAGTATTGCTTCCTGCTGTGGCTGATGAAGGAGATACACAGTATCTTCACACAGTGACATTATTATTTTCTTTCTTGTAATAATGAAGTGTCCTTTTCTGTGCAAAAAGAATGTGACATTCTCATCAGTGCTTTGCCTTTGATAGGTACGATTAAGTGATACTAACTATGGATAAGTTTTCTAATAGAAGGAAGCAGTCCTGATTCACTTCTGACATTCCACTGGGCTGGGTGAATATAATGAATGCAAACTGATGTTGGCAAGGGCAGAAACTGATGAGATAGATGGACTGTGTGATGTATGCATATTTATGTCTCCAAAATATATGAAATGGAGGGGAAGAGACTACTCCCTGTGTTAAATTATTCAGATTAATTAAAAAAAAAAAAAAGACAAAGGCAAAGTAAGTAGCAGGTATAAATATACATTTATTCACATGAAACTAAGCAGTAAAAGAATTTTGAACTTCTCCTGATTCTGGTCACACTTTATTTTTTTTTAGGTATCCTGGACCTTTTTTCTTTTTCTTTGCTGCCACTAGCTGTCCTCTCAGGAGCACATTGACAGCTTTGAGCTGACAGAGAATCATTATAATCAGTGTAGAAGATATAAAGTCACAATGAGAAAGGAATTCATGTTTACAGTAGCAAGGACCACACACTGTGATAGTTTGCATTAGAAACTCAGCAGGGGGAGTGTGAAAAGCTGTAGCATTATAGTAGATATGGGAGCTTTTTGGTATGAATAGGTCGTGTGTGTTCAAGTACCTGTCTAACATGTAACAATCACAAAATATTATCATATTCAGCAGGGCCATTATTGCTGCTGCATTGAATACATAGCCTTTTAAAATCCCCCATGCTCTCAAAAAATGAAAAAGATACAGCATCAAATGATGGATTCCCCCTAACCATATTGGTTGTACATTTCAGCGTACATTGCCACT